>OX451217.1:66850684-67041144 GCA_949628195.1 Phasia obesa | reverse complement strand
TTGAACCAGTCTTTAAAAATTACACATGTCATCCAAGCCTTCTTAGAATTTCGATAATCTACTGGAATTTTGAACGCTTCAAAGGAACGCAGATTCTTCGTACGAACTATTGCCAATGGCTTGATTTTATGCTCTCCAGTTGCATTTGTGCATGCAAGAAAAGTAACTCTTGCTTTTTCCATTTTTCTGCCTGGAGCCACTTTTTCAGAGCTGGTCACATAAGTTTTTTTGGAAGTATTTTCCAAAACAAGCCGGTTTCACCTGCATTGTAGATTTGACTACTACACAGCTGTAATTCGCGAATTACGTAATTTATTTGTATTATGTTTAAAAGGCTTAACACCTTGTTAATCTGAAGACAATTTCTCGCCGCACACTTTTAACAGTCGAATTCCATAGCGTGTCTTAAATCCTTCCAACCAGCCAGAACTGGCATTGAAGCCGCCTTCATTTTCTTGAATGGCCCCATGTTATGCATTTGCCTTTTCCTTAATCATATCGCCACTGACAGGAAAATTGTTCTGACGTTGTCTCACAAACCAGTTGTACAAAGCTTTTTCCATGCATGGAAACTCTCCTTTTTTAAGCGTCTTTTTTCTTTGGGTTCCAAATGTATAGTTACCAATAAGCTTTATTACTCCGATTTTCTTTTTATTTATGCCCGAAATTGTCGATTTTGCAACGCCATAACGCTGTGCCAAAGAAGTAACACTAGCACCTTTTTCAATTTCTTTTATAATGTCGCTTTTTTGTTTTAAGGATAAATGCTTTCTTTTTTTCGAATCTATTTTTATGTAACAATTATAACACCAATTATATAGAAATTAACTTTGAGACACGACCTTAATGAAACATGCCCGCAGACTTAAATAAATTAACACTTCATAGAATGCGTATTTGTGAGAGTAACTTGTCAATTTACTCTAAAAGAATCGTTACTTTACCGTTATTTTATGTTCTCTTTTATTTTTATACAATTTTTCATTGTTTTTCTCCTTTGCCAAACCTAAAAACTCACTATAAAGTATGTTTACTCTATAGAGGTTCACTCTACAGAGTAGTCAATGTAAACATTCTGGTGTTCACTCTAACGAGGTATTCATTGCATCGGGGGTTCACTCTACCCAGACAGCACTGTAATAGCACTTCCGAACGGAATAATGCTGATTGCTACATTCATTCTTTTGTATTTTTTTTAATTTAGTGAAACTGAAACCATTCCGATTGGAGTGGTACCTACGGAATGATTTCAATTCCGAACGGAATTTGTGACGTCTGAATTCAATCAATTAAAAACATTAGCGAACTAATTACATAAATAATATTGTAGTATTTTATATGTATGTATGTATGTATGTATGTATGTATGTATGTATGTATGTATGTATGTATGTATGTATGTATGTATGTATGTATGTATGTATGTATGTATATGTATTTATTGTTTTGTATCATAAATTTCGAAAAGCCCAAATTATTTTACATATTACAGAAGCCTCTGGTATTCCCAAGTCAATTTACAATCACAAGGGCGACTCCAAGCTTTTTCTGTAAGACCTAATTAAAACATCAATATGACAAGAAGTGATTGTGTTATGATAAGTCGTCTCCGGGTTGGGAAAATCACGTTTAATACTCAACACTACTATAATATATAATTCTGTAATGGAACCCTTTTAGTTTCACATATTTTCACGGAATGTCATGTATCCAAAATAGACAAATCCTTGAATAAAATCTTTGACTGCAGTAAAATCAATTATCTGCCATTCATAAAAACCAGTCTGGAAAAACATAACATTCAAGATGTATAATTTCATTATTTGTTATTTTTGCTTTTGTTACTCTCATGATTCTTTACTTTAATCAATTTTTGTATAATCTTTTATATTAATAGTCTTCCTTTTTTGGTTTGTTACTTTAATTTATAAACTCGAATGCATTTTCCCAGGTCATATTAATCAGGTAGCCTCACTACGGAGGGGAAATATTAAGGCGAAATTAAAAAATTTTTTTATATGGATTTTGACAGTTAAACTTACAATTCTTCCCCTTAAATGGAAATGGAACTATCAATCTCCATATAAAAAATTTAAAATTGTCGCTTTAATATTTCCCCTTCGTAGTGAGGTTACGGTACAAATATGTTCGAAAACAGCCATGTCCACTGAGAAATTGAGTCAGGTAATAGTTGAGATAACCATTGTGGAAATATAAAAAAGTATTAAAATTGTCAAATCACCCTGTATTGTTATTTGCTTTAAAAGCTGTGTTGATTACCTACAAGTTCAATTATGTATTAAGCTTAACGGCTTATTTCGAATATAAATATGTACTAAGCCTACATTGTACTTTAATGATTCTGTATGTATGTACATATTTTTAAGACATTATAATAAGTTGCACACCAGTCAATAAATGGTGTTCAAAATGATCGTTTTCTTCTAATCACTTGTAAATAATACATCCATGGCTCCTCTCAAGCCAACCTCTCACATTTGGTAACAATTTGTATGTCCATATACCCTTCGTAGTTTCATTCCATCGCCTTTGCCATTCGTTAATGCTTGCTACTCTCGCAGTGCTCTGTGCAGTTTCGTCCGTTGGCGCCAGAGTGACCGCTGACTCTTTAGCCAATAAGTCGATAGGTATCATACCACTAATGACCAACGCAGCTTCGTCCGACACTGTTCTGAATGCAAAACATACTCGTAGTTTAAACTTTGTCGAATTTGCCCATATTGGAGACGCATACAATATTATGCCCTTGACAACCCCGGCCAAGACTTTCGTCCTCAGGTATTTCGGACCTATTGTGTTTGGCATTATTAGACACAGTGCAGCGCATGTGACTCCACGTACTCTATGTGGCTTTTAAAAGATAATCTATTATCAATTATAATTTTGAGATATTTAAGATACTCCTTGGTTTTAATCTCACAATTACCAACGCGTAAGGTAATATATTCCTTCTTTTTACGACTACTGATTAAAACGGCCTCTGCTTTATGTTTAGCAAGTAATTGACCCATTGAGGAAAGCCACGATCGAATAATTTCAACAACAGCGGTCCAAGTATAGATCATTGAGGAACTCCTGTTACTTTGCACTGCTTCATTCCCTCTATAGTTTTATCATATATTTTATTATATATCAGGGTTCTATTTCGCAGATAGTTCTTGATTATAGCCGCTAGTTAGTAAGGTATATTGAGACGGGTCAGAGAGCCCACAATTTTCTCCTAGGTAGCACTGTTAAAAGCATTTTTAACATCCAATGTTACAACCACGCAGTAGTTTTTGGAACCGTTCTTTCATCGTCGATATGCATTTCCTGAATCCGTATTGATATTCATATAAACCGCCTGCTGTTTCTACACTTTCTTCCGGTCTTTTACACACAATACTCTCCAGTAACTTCCCAAAAGTATCTATCATACATAGGGGACGGGTTATCTAGTTGCTTTTTATCCTTAGGGAGAAGCACTAGCTTTTGTCTTTTCCACAAGGATGGAAAAGAACCGTGTTATAGACATGCGTTAAACAGACTCAGGAGTTGGTCAGGATAATTTCTTACTACCTCTTTCATTTGGGATACCATCAAGTCCAGGCGCTTTAACATCTTTAAATTTGGTGACAACCTGTAGTAGCTCAGAGGTGTTTACCATTGGAAAATCGTATTCCTCTTCAGGAGCAAGGTCCTGCAACGTTGTCACTTCTCGTTGCCGGAAAAGGGGTTTCACTACTTTGTCGAGTACAATGAACTCTTTTGGTGCTGGTGTGTTAAGACATTTCAATTTCTTTCTTACCAGTTTGTATGCCATGCCAAATGGATTATTTTCGACGTCGTCGCATATATTTAGAAAACAGGTTCACTTGCTTCGGGTTCTATGTATTTTCATCCATCTCCATTAGGATCGCACTATGATCACTATGCGTATAGTTGTTGCATACGAACCAATTAAATCGACTCGAAATATTAGTACTCGCGAAAGCAATATCTATTACCGAACTTCCGCCATTTTCGTTGAATGTATGTTCTCTTTTAGATTAGAAAACGATCCAATGAGTATTTTTCCTCTAGCACTTGTATTAGGACAACTCCACTCTGCGTCGCCCATGCGTTAAAGTCACCGGCAATCACTACAGCGCCTCCACCATTATCATCAGAAGAAATATTAAAGATAATATCTGCAAATTCATCTAATGAGTATCTTGGAGGAACGTAACAATTGTAAATAGAAATAGCGTTCACAGTAGCCCTGGTGTATCCAACCTTATTTGTTTCAGCGTTCTGTAACATTAACTGACTGACAGACCAGATTGCTGATGTTTTGAACTATCATGTATCCATCCTGGAAAATCCATGCATTTGTTCGGTTCGCTTAGTAGTGCAATGTCAATGTTAAGTTCACGCACACTCTGTTTTAGCAGCTCTTGGGCGGCTTGACAATGATTTAGGTTTAGTTGTAAAATTTTCATTCACGTCTTAATACCTGCTTTTTGGTAGTATTGTCATACAACACATCTCGTTACATGGTTGCTTTTGCCATCTTTCGTTCCATTGCTACACAGTAGGTAGGAAGGGGTTTCCGTGCATGTTTTAATTTTATGTCCTCTTTTACCACATCTTAGACATTTATCGGAATGGTCACATGGGCTGCTACACTTGCCCGCAGTGTGCCCAAAATCTAGGCACTTGAAGCATCTCCTTGGGGTGATCTTCTCTCTAATTCTAAAAATAAACCAACCAATTCAAATCTTCCCGATATTTATGAGCTGGTTCGCGAAATTTGCTCTCAAAACAATAGTAGTTGTTTGCGTTCCACCATACGCTTTCCTCATTGACTTAATAAGCGGTTTCTGTCTCCTAAAATCCTCGGATATATTGCCAAGAGCTGCACAAATATCTTTTCTGGTAGTGACCTCGACAATGTCTTTAATTTCGAGGCTTACCTCCTGGGTCAATGCCCGTACTTCAGCTGTTGTGCCGAGAACTCCTTCGACAGCTAGTCTGAACTCTGCCGTGTCCTTATGAGAAGGTTTATTGAGCTCAAGCAATAATTCACCTTTCTCTGTCTTCCTAATGTTTATCGCCAAGAATATTTTTAATTTACAATCACTCTTAACCTGTTTCAGGATGTTTGCATAGGAATCATCACCATATGTTTTTATCACCAATGCGTCGGGCCTTACTGGTTTCTTCCTCTTCTTTGCTTTTGATTGCACTTTGTGCCATTTAGTGTTTGTCTGCTTATTCGAGTTGGGGGCTTCGTAATTTACCACCGCTGTAACGGTTTCAAACTTATATTTGGAAACATTCGTACGGGTTATATCCCTTTTTCTCTTAGTATCACCACCCTTTGAACTTTGGGATGTGGTTCTTCTTTTGAGGGAAGGTGTAGATTCCCGGATTGGCCACTTCCTCACCTCAGTCTGCACACCTTTAGAAATGCCATCTTTTGACCCACTTAAACTCTTATCAGAAGCATTTATCTCTTCCGATACCTATAGATACAACGCTTGTATCTCAAGCGAAATAGATTGGATATCCTTGTGGATATTCGAACGCGGTTTGATAAAGTCAACTAATTGCGATATTTTAGCACCTAGCCTAGTCATGCAATTATTACTCAAATTGCCACCACTTTTTACGCCCACCTTCGGAACGCTTGCTGTTGGTGATCTTACAATCACTGCACTTCTCTGGAAAGGGTTTATTTCACTTTCTACATCTGCACTTCCATCATCGTTTCTTTCCGTTATGATTTTTTCGTTATTTTTTCGGTTGCTTTTATCCATGCTGTTGGTCCAAACTCAGAGCCGTTATCTCCATCCTTTGTACAGCCGCGTTAAGACCTCAAGGTTATTTATGCTTGCAGGGAGGCCATGCAAAGGTTGACATAAGATTTTTATGAAACCTCATGCCAGATCCAGGTCCGCGTTAGTCGGGGAAAAACATCCGAGGCTGCACCACCAACTTAATGGTGACGGACATTGAGCGCTATCTGAGACCTGCCAGGTTTTAAAAGGAGGAGGCGGCAGTAGCATTAACTCAGAAGCCATTTCTATAGAGTTTCACCTCCACATACTCAGGTTCAAGAATAGCTTCAGCCCAGGGTTCGTCAAATCATTTCCGGGTTCCAGATATGCCATAATTAAGATCTCACTGGACTTGATCTTAATGCCGTTCAACGCGTAATATTATGAGACCTGCCGCCCCTCTTGGGGTCAGACGCAGGCCAGAAAGTCATATGCAGTGCTATTCAGTCGGAAAGAAAAAATGCTAGTCTTGTTGATGATACCACAGAGGGAAGCTCACAATTGAAATTGTTGACAATAACGTACAAACTATTTTGAGTTATGATAGCTTATGATATCCGATGATGATAGATAATAGTAGGGCTATTTAAAATTTTAAATACATTTTGTTTCTAACACAGTATAACATTTTTCAGTTAATTGATTGCCAACTCAATTCTGTGAACTGTATGTGAAATTAGACCCAAAAAGAAGAATTTCTGCATCATTCGTTTTGTCTTCTTACCTGCGATTTGAAGTTAGTATCGATTTGAAGTTAGTACTATCGTATAGGGGAATTTATCACGTTTTAGGCCCTGGTGTTTGACATAGCTCGACAACTACTAGCCCAATTTAGTTGAAATAAATTTAAAAAAATTAAGAATTACAATTCCCTTAATCTGTTCATATATTGTTTTCCTATACAAGTAACACTTTCGAAGTTAAAAATGAATGTATGAAGGGAAAAAATTATTTTTTGCCTAAAAATTTAATTTTTTTTTTTTTTAAAATACATAAAAAATCCAAAATGGAAAAAAGTTTCAAGTCTAGTTATTTTTTCGCAAAGTCACATAACCTATGAGCAAAATGAGACAAAGACCGATAGACAATATTTCGGACAAAAAAAAAAAAAAACATGGGTGTCAAAATAACATATGATTTAAAAAATACTTGTATTTGGACCACCTGGTATATAGTAGAATCGTTCAACTTATAAACATTTTGTTGCATATTTATTATTTGTCTTTCTCAAATTGGACAATTTTCACAACATTTTTAAAATTTACTGATAACAGCAACGAATTTTAAAATTTAAGAAATGTAAAATTAAAATATTAAAAAAAAAAATTTTTGTAAGTCTAACGATTCAAATAAAATTTTCGGTAGATATGTAATTAGTAAGAAATAGAAAGCTGTAACAGAATTTGCGGGTGGGAAGTACCCAACTATGAGACCACATATGTAGCTCCACTCCTGACAAGTGTATGGTACCCAGCTTCAAAACTTAAGCTAAGATAATCCTCTGCTATGCTCATGTCAAATCTTCATGTCAATCATTTCAATGATCAATCGACCTATGCCTTTACAAATGACTGAGTTACTTATAAAATATTTTGATTCTGCCCCACTGTGCCTTTTAAAAAAGATAACGTTACTTTGATTAAGTTTTTCAACTTGTTTTGTTTGCCTCTTTTTTTCTTATTTTCTTTGTCAAAATTATTGGAGCGTTATTTTACATGGTTTTGTTGTGTTTCACCCTTCATAGGGTTAATTTCCCAATTCCAGAATTTTAATGCTTTAAGACATTATTCATTACAAAAACTACACTAAAAAGAACAAACAAATAATTTGGATTTTTTCGATTTTTCAGCATTTTTCTTATTCAGCAAAAGGAAAAATTAAGACTGCTGATTAATTGTTAAGTTGTTTCTGAATAGCACTGCACTGTAACTGAATCAGTTTTCTTTTCCCGTTCTATTGTTCTCATACATTAATGCTAGAATCGAATGTCTGTCCTAATGATAAACTGAAGTTCAAATATTCTGCTGCATTTTATAGTTTTCTAAACGATTTACTAAAAAGGGGAAAATAAAGAAACAAAAGCATGAAAGATGTTCAATTATTAAAAGCAAATGGTTTCTTTGTTGGTATTGATTGGGTTTGCAGCCTTTTCTTTTATTATAAAACTTTTGTGTAGAAAAATTATTGTTGTTTTAGGCGCATTTATTTTTAATATTTACAATTAACCGATTATGCCTAATAATGCATCAACCTAAAAAAACAAGTAAGAGTGCTATATTCGGTCTTGCCATCTTCTATATCCTACACCTCGGTGATTTTATTTTTACAGATATAGATACAAAATTGATTTAAGAGACAAACACATTAAAATCAAGTAAAAGTGCTATATTCGGCCGTGCCGAATCTATTATACCCTTCACCACGGTAATTTTATTTATACAGACTTGTACAGCATTATCCATATTGTTGACACTTTACATAAATTAAAATATGAGAAAAAACTCATTATTCATGCTTTGAAGAAATAGAATACAGCAATTTGTAATTTGCAATTTTGTGACATTTTCTTTTGTTGAATAAAATACAAATTAGCCTAAGTGGACGACAGCCACAATGGAGGTCGTGTATACATGTAGCTATATTGGCTTCAAAATAATCGTTTACCTATAAACGTGTGTATTTTATTTTTGACAGTTTGTAGTCGGTATCCTGATGATGTCTATGTGTTTATCATCTATTTAAGAATCAAACACATTTAAAAAAATCAAACGCATTTAACAAATATGTTACTCTATATACACACATACATCCATATGTATATTCTTAATATTAATTATATGTTATGTTACACTCATAATTTTAATTTTCAGAGAAATATTGAAATTTTTGTTTTAATTTTTCGAAAATTGAGTCTTAAAATTTTTTTTAATATTTTTCTGTAAAATACCTTTTTGAAAATGCTTTGTAAATATTTTTGACATAAAATTTTAATTTTTTTTAAAAAAATTTTATTAAAATTTTTTTGTTAAATTTAGGACCTTTCTGCAATCTATATTAAGTTAGAATGGTCAGACTAAAGCAAAAAGATATCCTTACAAAAAAAAAATTTCCTCATATTGACACATGGGGGGTCCTTTTAACTGCTCCTATTTATCAGTGGGTACCCTGTGGGTCCATTGGCTACCTCTATGCGTATTGCTTTCTATTAAGGTCTCTAATACAAATCAAAGCAGAAAAACCCTACCAATCTAAAAACACACAAAAATCGCCCCTCGCAGGGGGTTATTGATCCCCCGAGATCTGTATGCACTCCTTGCAATCTACCTGTCGCAGTCTAATATTTACTTGATAAAAAAGGCAAAACAGAATCATTAAAGACGAAAAAAATTAAAAAAAACGTAAAAAAATATAGGTAGGCGTGGTTTTTGGCCCGTAGCCTCCAAAGGAATGATCCGATGTTGCTGAATTGCAATACCAAAATTTTCGAAACTATGCCTGACAGATTGGTGTGTTTAAAATTTTTGTATCTCTTCTGGTGCCTTGGCAAATGACATTACCACACTAACACGGACAGACGGACAGACGCTTAATCAACTTCTCTATGTATAAGGATCCAGAATATATATACTTTATGAGGTCGGAAATTAATATTGTAGAAATTACACACGGAGTGACAAACTTATATATACCCTTTCCACCTGTCGTGAAGGGTATAAAAATATGTTACTCTATATACATACATACATATACTCTTACAGTCATGATTTTTATTTTCACAAAAATATTGAAATTTTGATTTTAATTTTTCGAAAATTGTTTGTAAAAATATTTTTTTGAAAATTTTTTGTAAAATTTAATTCGAAAATTTTTTGGAAAATTTAAAAAATTTTTTTTTTAAAATTTTCTGTGGAAATATCGTTATGAAAACGAAAAAAATAATTTTTTTTTTAATTTTATTAAATTTTTTTACCAGTGGGTACCCTGTGGCTCAATTGGCTACCTATATGTGTATTGCTCTCTATAAAGGTCTTTCATACAAATCAAAGCAGAAAACCCCTACCAACCTAAAAACAAACAACTCGCAGGGGGTTATTGACCCCCGAGATCTGTGTGCACGCCTTGCGATCTACTTGTTGCGGTCTAAAATTTATTTGACAAAAAAAGCAAAAAATAAAAAATAACGTGAAAAAATATAGGTGGGCGTGGTTTTTGGCCCACAGCCTCCAAAGGAATGATCCGATGTTGCTGAATTGCAATACCAAAATTTTCGAAACTATGCCTGACAGATTGGTGTGTTTAAATTTTTTGTATCTCTTCTGGTGCCTTGGCAAATGACATTTCAACCCGAACACGGACAGACGGACATCGCATAATCATCCAGAATATATATACTTTATGGGGTCGGAAATGAATATTGTAGAAATTACACACGGAATGACAAACTTATATATACCCTTTCCACCTGTGGTGAAGGGTACAAAAAGAACTGCGCTTTTTTTCCACTAATAAACAAAATTTCGTATACATACCGTATAACTATGTAAAAATTTTATAGAAAATTTTTTTTGTAAAAGTTTATAGAAAATTTTGTTTGTAAAAATTTGATATAAAAATTTTAGGAAAACTGTAAAAATTTTTTGAAAATCTTTTGTAGAATTTTATAGAAAACTTTTTGGAAAATTTTCTAGAAAAATTTTTGGAGGTTTTGTAAAAATTAAAAAATTTTTTGAAATTTTTAAAAATTAGGAACTTCCTGCAATCTATATTACATTAGAATGGACAGACAAAAGCAAAAATTTCATTATATTGGCCCCCCGTGTTTCTTTTTAGTGCTCCTGGTTATCGGAGGGGTGGGTCTATTGCCTACCTCTATACCTCTATGCCTACCTTTCTATAAAGGCCTTTAATAAAAATTAAAGAAGAAAAACTTTACCAGCCTAAAAACAAACAAAAAATCGCTCCTCTCAGGGGATTTTTGATCCCCGGAGTTCTGTATGCACTCCTTGCGATCTACTTATCGCGGTCTAATATTCATTTAACAAGAAAAAAAAGCAAACCAAATTATTACAACCGAAAAAAAAATAAAAACATCATGAACAAATATAAGTGGGCGTGGTTTTATGCCGGCAGCATTGAATGGAATCGTCTGATATTGCTGAATTGCAATCCTAAAAAATCACAAAATATGAATTACTTACTGCCAAATAGCCAATTGAATAAAATTTGAATTGCCTTTTTACTTTGTGGAATTACATTGTTATTAAATTCTTTTAAACACCTTTTACAGTGTTTTACAATAATAATTTTTAGAATTTTATATAAATTTTAGAATTTTATCTAGGGATGGGTACCTTTATGTAAAGTAAATACATAAGAGTCTTAAAAATTGTTGTGGATTTACTTTCGAAGCAAAATCCAACAATATATTGTCAGGACGCACACAACGTGTGTGGGCACAGCTAGTATTTAATAAAAATATATATTTAATTCCAAAACCATTAAACATCCAAACATTTTGTTCCCAAAAATTAATTTTATGGTAAAAGCTTTAAAAGCATAATAACGGTGTTTTATTGTATAAAATGTATTATTTCCAATGCTATAATTATTTAATTTCATATTTGATGTCATAAGCTTTTCAAACTTTAACATCTTACTAGTTATAAAAAAAAAGCTCTGACATCTCTAATGTTTAGGGTATTATTCACATGCGCATTATCCTGGGAGAATGACATTTTCTAGAATTGACTTATGTACATATATTTATGTTAAAATTTGACAATTAAAGAGAATTAAAAATACCAAAACAGAGAGTTCAAATGAAAAAAAATTACTACGCCTTTTACTATAATTAACAACTACAAAGCAAGCAGCAAAGGCAAAAGGATATTTAATGAATAAAAGTTGAGAAGAAATTTTTATGGTAAAAAGTGGCATGTGTACAAAAAAACATGTTAGTTTTGACAAGTAAACAATCGTTGTAAGGTCAGTTCATAAGGCGCTGGCTACGAGCACGTTACAAATAAACGGTTATACGCGTAATTTACGAAAAATAGAAAAAAGAATTACTAAAGCAAATTATAAAAATTAAACAACAAGCGAGTTGTGCTAACAATAAATTGCAGATATTGAAATTTATTTGATCTAATATTGAAATAGATATCAATAGATAAGTAAAGTTATGAAAGAATTTAATAAACAATATTAGTATTAAATATAAAGTAAAAGTAAACCCAGGAGTATTTTTGGTGAATAAATTTTTAAGAGGTTTGAAAAGAATTTAATACATTTCTATTGAAATTTAAATTCTATTTGAAAGAAAATATTTGGTTTTTATCTCAAGCCTAGTAGTGCTGTTTTTGATTAGCCAAGTGAAAAGTTTAAATGGTGCGTAATCCTTGAAGAATATTGTTATTGTAAAATTGCCCAAATTCTCTCATTGTATGTGTTTGTATGTCTTAAAAAAATCCTGTATTTTTATTGTTATTGCCAAAATTATTTGCCGAAACAAATTTTCTAACAAAAATATTTTAAGAAGAAAATAATAAAACAGAAGTAGAATCAATAAAGTCGTTTAATTTTTGATTTTTTGCCAATAGTGTTAACAACAGACGGCGCGTTAATAAAGTTTGTTCGGTTTAAAAGGCAAAAAGTGCAAAAAGTAACAGAAATATGTGTTGAAGATGTTAAAAATAAATTAAGAAATCAATTAAAATAAAGTGCAAAAAGTTAAAGGAATGAAGCTTTTAAGAAAAGCCACTAAAACAAAAATCCTTAAGTAAAAAAAAAAAAATAGAAAAAAAAAAAAATAAAAAAAAAACAAAATTGGAAACAACAAAAATAATAATAACAAGAAGAAGAAGAAGAATAAGTAAAATAGTTGAATGTAAATCAACACAATCACATACATACAGTTGCGAACAAAAAAGTGCAACGCTATCCTCCTCGGGATTTTTGTGTTTTTAAAATTAAAATGAAATAGTTTAAATTACAATATTTAAATTAGAGCTGCATCGATACATCATTTTACCCCTACTCAAATAAAAATATCGACGATATCGATACCGATAAGCCGGTGACTATAAATTGAAGGTAAAACAAATAAAACTTAAATTTGTGTTTTTTTTTATTATTATTAAAAATTACAGCAAAAGTGATTATATGTAATAAAAATAAATATTTTTTAAACAAAATATTTTTTAATTTTGCGATATCGATACCGATCTACCGGCTTGACTATAAATTGAAGGTAAAACAAATAAAACTTAAATTTGTGCTTTTTATTATTATTATTAAAATTTACAGAAAAAGTGATTATATGTAATAAAAATCAATAATTTTTAAACAAAATATTTTCAAATTTTGCGGAGAAGGATTTACAAATTTTTCACGAGTATGTTTGAACAAGACCTGTAGTTGAAAAGTAGTCCGCAAGCAATCATTTAAAAAATAAAGTGCTGCTGTACCATTTTTTAAGTTTTGGGATAAGACTGCATCAGTAACAAGTGGCTCTGAGTGTTTAGATATATTAGAACACCTAAGGAATAATTCTACTTCTTATTATTATATTCTTATAATATATTCTTGTAATTTTTTTTAAAAGCGCCCCAACTCACTACTTCTAGGTAGTGCTGGCAAATTCTAATACTTTCAATTAGTCAATAATACTTAATACATTTCAAATGGGTACTCAACGGTGCTCAATACTACCGTACCGTATAATAAGCAACATAATAGTAACAGAGGACGAAGCCGATATAAAATGACGACCGGCGGCTGCTAAACAAGAATATACTCGGCGGCGGCTAAAAGTTGACTAAAAGGTGAATGCATATCAAAAAGCGGCGGTTAAGCAAATGTAACCTTATAAGGTAGAAACTAACTATTGCTCCTTTAATACCCCCGGGGGTTCCAATTGTCACTGCAGGAATGGCAAATGCTTTGACGCGGTTCACTCGGGGAAAATAGGGGCACCAGACGCTAGGGTTCCTAGAGCCTAAATCTGGAAGAAAAGGTCTGTGTGTTAAAACATACGGGTCCTCTTCGAGGCCCGACCAGTGCCCAAAGGACTGGTACCACGGGAATCGGTGGCCCCACAGAGAGCCTATCCTCTCTGTGACCGGTTATTGGTGAGGTCCCCTTCGGGGGTACACGTGGTGGTTGTGGTTTAAGATCGATTTATGTAGGTAAGGTGCAAGGTCGATCAAGTGTGCTGTTGCACTCTCAACAGACGGAGTTTGGATAGTCTCCAAACCCCTAAGCAAGAGGTTATAATGTGGATCTAGGTTTGCCTTGGAAAGGCTTGCCATATTATATAAATTGCTACTCATTGTGACTGTATCACACACAAAAAGCGATTGGTGGCAATCGTAAAGTGTTGTTATACTACACAATGGGGGCGCTAGTCTACGCCTAAGTTTCACTCGGTGGTAAGACCACCGTGAGGTTAGGCCGAGTAGGCAGGTACTCACGTTAATCTTGTTCCACAATTGCTCCTTTAATCTGCCTTCGGGGGCCCTAATTGTCATTGCAATCTATCGTTTTACTCCCTTGTCGCAATGCTTTCGGAGAGAATAGGGGAAACAGACTCCGGGGTTCCTAGAAACTGTATCTGACTTGTACAATGAGGCTATGCCAAAATTTTACTCAAAGGTAAACCATCATTAGGTTAGGCCATCATGACAGGTACTGATGCTAAATATTGATCAGACACCGCACCTTTAATGGTATATATATATATATATATACAATCAGAGGCTATTTTCTTATTCTAGAAGAGTACGTTTTACGTAATATGTAAATGCAATGAGTAATACAATTTGATAATAACCTGTTAAACTTTAATTTAACTTTCAAAGTTGATTATCTCAAAACGAGTTTTTTGAACTGAGGTCGATTTTCCACCAACCACTTTCCCTATGGGTCTTTTTTCTATCACCTGCCTTTACTTTTAACTTTAGTGATTTCAGACTGTCGACTAGTAACTGTCGGCCTTCTTTCTCATTGCACAGTCTCTAGTAATTGCCTGCTTATATCCATGGCATGTCCATTTTCAAATTTCTCATCGTGGTCCTTAGCCTTACGTAATCCAGTGCTGGGTAGTCACACACAATGTAAAAGCATTTTCCAGGTACAGTCTGCAAATAATAACTTCTTCGATTTTCATTTTGGCTAGAATATTCTAACGCAGGTACTTATATATATTATATCTGAGCACCTTACAGGCTTTGCTGTCAATGGGCTCAGTGAGCACCATTCGAGCCTATCTACATGTAGCAGCCTCCCTCCACCTTTTAAAATTTTCGCTCACATCCGGTCATTTCCCAGTGCTTCTCAGGGTTCTGGTCCACAGAATTAAGTAACTTACTTCTATTGTCAATTTATTAAGTTGCAGTTTTATCTATTCGCTCACATTTTTCATTTATTGAATTTAATACAAAATATTTAACTTTGTAAATTATGTTGATTTGTTTACTATTAATTAAAATGAGCGAAAGCCAAAAGAATAAGAGATAAATTTATAACTGTTATTTTGTAACAAAAGCAATCATAGATCATAATACCAACTGGTTAAAATTTTTTTTTGCTCGCAACTGTATATGAAAAACAAACAAATTTCTCATGCTCTTGTAATACACAACCATTGTCATTTACACTTGCTTTAGAAATTTTTATGAAACCAAGTAAATTTACTTTCACACATACTCCTCTATGAAACATTACACCACACAAACATAAATCAACACATAAGAAAAGTATTTAGTAAAAATAACAACAAAATGAACGTGCACTTTACGTTGTCAAATCGGGTCAAAAGTTCGCTACAGCATTCACTAGCACTCATTCAACCGCTGCCACCCTTCAAAAACTCTACCATCATTACTACCATCACTTTCAACCGCAGTATCATTAAGGCGAATAAAACAGGAAAATAAACGTACACACACGTTTGCGTTTGTTTTTTGCCTCATTTGTATACTTGTGGGCATTGACATCCACCAGAGATGAAAGTTTTGTTTAGATGCACATTTTTATGGGGATAATTGAAAAGTGAAAATATATTTTCAAAAAACAAGTGAGTTGTTTAGAAAATAAAAATTAAGTTTTCAACATCAGGGTTGCAAAAATACACTTTCTTGCTAAAAAGGCTTTAAACGATTTTTAATTATAAAATTAAAATAGATTTTAAATGAAATTGTTTATTTATAGGCCACATAAGTATCTCTTCTGATAAGAATTTTTATAAAAGACTAGCTGTGCCCACACACTTTGTGTGCGTTCTGACAATCTTTTACTCGATTTTGCTTTAAAAGTAATCCAACCCAAGTTATAAGACTCTTACCCATCCGTAGATAAAATTCTAAAAACTATTGTAAAGCTCTGTAAAAGGTGTTTAAAATATTTTAATAACAATGTAATTCCACAAAGTAAAAAGGCAAATCAAATACAAACTTTATTCAACTGGCGCCATCTGTTACGCAATTTTGTTTAAAATATCCCACTTTCAACTCATATTTTGTCATTATTTTAAAATAGCGCCATCTGTTGCGCAACCGGGTTTAAAATATCCCGCTTTCAAAAAAGATGCCTTAAAGAATGCAGTACCTTTAAATCGTTAAAATCGGCGAACTTTCACTGATTTTTCTCAACTTTCTTTTGGAAGTAAGACATTTTTGCACAAAAAAGTATCTTATATTTGAATCAGGATACTAAGGTACATCCTCACAAAATTTTGTTAAAAACCATCCAGTAGCTTTTACGTGATGCGAACGTAGACAGACAGCAAATGAGTTACTATTTTATTATAAGTATGTATAAATAACAAAAAGTCATGAGGGAGATTTGAAGTACTATTCAGGATACAACAACGGCCACGGAAATTTATGTAACAATAAATTACAGTTTTTTCATATTTTTATCTATTGTATTTTCAAACATAATTTTAAGCTTTCAGGCTGAAAGTGGAATTCCACAAAACAAATTACCGGGTGGCTAGAAAAAAGTAACCAATGTTTTTCAGATACATATGTAGTTAATGTGTTGGACATGTATATTGGCATCCAATTTAAGGATGTTGGAATTTTGATATATTTAATAGCAGCATTTTTTGAAGTGTAGCAATTTTAAGAGTTAAGGCCGGGGCACATATAATCCGTCATACATTATACGTCGTATTTTTCTACATACAAGAATGTTAAAATACAGATTTTCTAATGAGTGTTGTCACAATCAGTACATCTCCGTCAACGCAAAGTAAGAAAGTTGGACAAATTTTAACTTTTGACGTACGTTGAGAACTATAAATTGGTTTCTCTTTGTTTCTCTCTCTCTCAAAATTAAATTTTTGTGTTGAGTGCAAGGCGAATTCATACCAGGTGTAGGCAGTAGAGCAACAACTACAACAAAACAACAACTTTGACATTAGATTAGCAGATATGAAACAATGTATTTTTGACAAGACATTAGCAAAAAAACGAGAGCAAAAAACAATCAGCTGGGCTATCAACACCACCTGGTATGAATTCGCCTTGGTTGAGTGGCAGCAAAAAAACAAAAAAAAACAACAACAAAATAAATAAATTAAATAAAGTAAATAAAGTAAATTGACGGATTCTATTTGCCCCGGACCTTTAGCTTAAACATACTGGCGGAATCTAACTTTTTGCTTACTCAACGAACATATGCATAGTTAAAACATGGTTGTAGTCAAACTATATTATTACCTTAATCATAATAATAACCGAAATTATGTAAATATAAGCATATTATAATAAAATATGATCATAATATAAAAAATTTATTATATTATGATCTATTATAAAGATTATATTGTTAATTTAAATAATTCTAATATGATTATAACTTTGTAGATTGAACATTTTTTATTAACGATTTTAATGTTTGTAAAAAATAATCACTTTATATTATAAATACTAATTAAATATATGAACTGGTTTTTTGAAAGTGGTATAAGTCCACTTTTTAAAAAACTAAGGTAACGGTCATGTTAATAAGCTATAGACACCTCAATTTTGACATAAAATAAACAAAAACAGTTTTTCTGTACAATGCTATCGCACAAATATTTTTTTTGAAAGTGGAATAAGTCCGTTCCTAATAATTATAACAACTTTTTTATTGCAATTATTATTGTTAAATGCCACTTCAGTGGACGCTGCTGCAGATATTACTAAAGCCTGATTCACACTGTAATACTGAGTATTAAGATAATCATAGGATTTTGTAACAATGAAATCAAATGAGAATTATATATAAAATATTTTGGGAATTTAAACATTAATTATTTAATATTTTGCTTACTACCCATAACGTTTTATAATAAAAATGCAATTTCACTTCTTGCACAGGCCAGTTTTCACACTATCACTCTTAAAATAAAAAGAAAAATCTAGCAAAGAAACAAGAATTTTTTTATTTATTTACTTTTTTATTTGGAAAGAAAGGAAATCCAAAAATTAATATGTTACCACTTAATAGAACTTCAAGAAACATCACGAGAGAGAAATATAATGATATGATAAGTTTGTTTCCTTATCGGTATATAAGGTGGTATATAAGGTGGTATATATACCGACTGTTAAAAAATATCTTTTTTTATTTAAAGACCTTAACGAAGTAATTTTCATTGTTACATTTTTCATATGACTGAAATTAATTTGGTTGTTTGTGTATTTAACTATAACTTTTTACATAAAAATCCAGGGTTCAAAATTTTTCATTTGTGAACAGTCAAAAATCAATTCATGATATTTTTCATAAATGAGAAATCTAAAATTTTTTTATTTATTTTTCATACACATAAACGAACAACAAAAAATGTTCTGCCTATGTTTATACATGTATGCGTGTACCTGTTTGTATTTGTAACATACATACATGATAAGTGATAAATTAGCTTGTTGTCATTAATGTTCTTTGTCATAAATGTACGTTTATGAACGTTAAAATTTATGAACGTTAAAAATTTATCATAAATGAACATGAAAGAATTTTCTGCCTGCGATCGCACCTGTATGTAAGTTAAGGAATGGGTTAACTAATTAATTTTTTATTACTTTGTTGCTAAGTAGTCCATTCCCTGGTTATTCAATTAAATTCTTCATTCATTTGCTTTTTGAATTTCGCTTCTCAATCATATTTTTTACCGTTACTATTTCTTAAAATTTTTAAAAATATTCCATTGATCTGTTAATCTTCATTCATTCTTTTAATTTCTGCTACAGTAATAATTGTAAACGAAATTCATTGATATTTTCCTTTTCATATTCTTTCGTATCACGTAGAAATAACTAAGAATATCGTAATTAACGTAGAAAATTCACTTATTCTCTCTTTTTGATACCTACTCCCTGACTTAATTTTTTGATGAAATAAAAGTTCCTAGAGTGACAAAAAATTAAAATTGTTTTGATCTCGAGGCAATGAAGTCGCGATTAGTTTTCGAAATATAAAAATTAATTAAACTTAAGAAAAATAAATTTTGAATAGTTATTTAAATTTAAAATTTGATTAATAATTTAAAATATTACATTACAAAATATTAATTTTCAAATTGACTATTTTCAAATTCCACATAGTGGAAATAAAATTCTTTTTAAAAAATAATAAAACTTAAAGAAAAATCTAAAGGTTAAAATAAAAACAAGTTTGGAAAAGATTAAAAGCGAAGAAAAAGTTATTAAATATTAGACTAAGAATATCGATTAAATAAAAGGGAAAAACAATCTTAGAATTAAATTTAAAAATTACCAAAAGAAATACTCTAAAATTATATGAACAGCATAAAAATTATAATCAAACCTATATTTAATAATACTTACGACTAATAAAGAAAATAAATAAAAAACAAAGTTATGTTCAAAAAAAAAAAAAAAAAAAAAAAAAATAGGAGTGATGTGCAATAAAATGCAAAGCTTTAGTTTGTAAGAAAAATTCGTACTTTTATTACGCTTTTTTACATCAGATTTACTTACTGATTTGTTTGTTAGTGTTTAGAAAATTCATGTGGTCATTTATATTATAACAATAAAAAATATATCTGAATTAACAAAATTAATAAAAAAATTCACTGTTCAAAATAATAGGAGTATTAGCGCATCGCGAATACATATGGATAGAAAATGAAGAAGATTTTGCAATTATCTAATATTTTGTTGAATAACCTCTATTTTTAATGACAGCGGCACATCTGCGAGGCATAGAGTCAATAAGGTCCTGACATCGCTTTAACGGGATTTTATCCCACGCATCTTGAACTATGCTCCATAAATCATTTGCATTTAACGGCATTTTTTCTGAAACATATTTGTTAACGTCTCCCCACAGATGTTCAATAGGATTGAGGTCAGGATACTGAGCAGGCCACCACATAACCTCAATTCTATTGTCTCGAAACCACTCCTTTGCCAATTTACTGGTGTGTTTCGGATCATTATCTTGTTGGAACACCCATTTTAGTGGCATATTCCACTCTGAATATGGAAGCATCACTTCGTCCACTATTTTCACATAGACACCTTTATCCATTATTCCTTTTATTTGATGTATTGGACCAACTCCACTGTATGAAAAACAGCCCCATATCATCACTTTTGCACCACCATGTTTAACGGTTTTTTTTTGTATACTGTGTGTTGTATTCTGTGTTAGGCGGACGTCGGACGTACTGTCTGGAGCCAGTCCCACCAAACAAAACAATTTTGCTTTCGTCTGTCCATAAAATATTTCTCCATTGTTCTTTTTTCCAGTTGACATGCTCTTTAGCGAATTTTAAACGTGCGGCCGCTTGCTTCTTCTTGGACTTCTGGCAAATAATTTGTTCTCCAATAACCGTCTACGAATAGTTACGGTACTAACATCAATGTTAAGCTCCTTTTGAATTTTCTTTGATGACTCCGAAGGGTTGGCTTTGCTGTACCTTACAATAAGGCGGTCGTCCACACTAGACGTTTTGTGTTTGCGGCCACGAATTTCTGATTTTTTTTTTATAAAATAAAGTATTTGATATCATTTGATCAGAACACCCCAGGATTTCCTTAATTTCTCTGTACGTTTTTCCTTTTTTCGAAGATCATTGATCAACACACGTTTTTCTTCAGAACAATGTTTTCCTCGTCCCACTATATGTATAATTATAATTATAAATTACAAAAAAATTACATTGCGTAGCTTCTAATAGTTACTTTTCACTTTTTTTGTTAAATTTACAACTGAAATAATTTTTATTTGAAAGATGGCACGCACACTCCTATTTTTTTGATCAACTCAATTGAGTAAAAAAATTTTGAAATTAATGAATTATATTATACACAAAATATTTTTCATAAGATTCTCTTTTGAACTTTACTTCTTACATTCCAATGAAAGTACCGTTAAAAATTTGCGTGTCTTGGAAGTTGCCAGACTAACAAGTTTTACATGGAAAAAATTGGACACCAGCACACCTATTATATTGAACACAGCGTACATACATACATACATATTAACGCAAAATACAACAAAATACATGTATGATAAGAAACTGCTATAAAATAGTACATATTCATACATAAATGAACAGCGAGTGTATATTTCGGTACTCTGTAAAAATCTACTTAAGTAAAGCTTATGTCTATAAAAATATGGATTTAAATTTCCTTCTGTATTTATTTCTAGTAATATGTTATTTTTGAAAATGGTATAAGGTCGTGTGGAGCTAAAAAAGACTTTAATTTATTCAAATAATTTTAGTAATTATTATTTTATAATAAAATTTAAAAGGTGTATAGTGTAAAAAATATCACTCGAATTGATTAAAGTTGGTCAATATTTTTAAATTGATACAAACCCTTAAATATCTCAATATATGAAAATATGGACTTATACCACATTCAAAAAAACCAGTTCATATATTGGGTGATTAAATTTTAAGGGCCGATGTTGAATGTGTACCTTACCTAAACGTCAAGTTTTTTTTCTGCATTTAATTTGACATTTCTCAATTTTAGACTAACTCAATTTGAACCGTGGAAAGAGACACAATCGAGAAACGCGTCAAGAAATGGCATCAGTGGATGATAAATTTTCGAAGAAAATCATCTGCAGTGATGAGGCACATTTTCACCTCAGTGGATTCGTTAATAAGCAGAATTGCCGCATTTGGGCGAATGATAATCCAAGAGTGATTGTCGAAAAACCAATGAACCCACAAAGAGTGACTATTTGGTGCGGTTTATGTGCTGGCGGCATCAACGGGCAGTATTTTTTCTCCAAAATGAGGCCGGTCAGGCAGTTACTGTGAATGGTGTTCGCTATCATGAGATGATAACGAACTTTTTATGGCCCGAATTGGAAGATATGGATGTGGACGATATGTGGTTTTAACAGGACGGTGCCGCTTGCCACACAGCTAACGAAACAATGGCTCTTTTGCACGACAAATTCAATGGCCGTGTTATCTCACGTAGTGACCAATATCATGTGATTTGACACCGTTGGACTTCTTTCTTTGGGGTTATTTCAAAGAAATGGTCTACGTCGATAGGCCAGCAACAATTCAAGAGCCAAAGGATGAGATTATTCAACACATTAATGGTATAGAACCTCAATTATGCCTCTAATTATGTCATCTAAAATTTGGAGCATCGAATGGAAGTGTGCCGCCGAGGTTGCGGCTGCTATTTGGACGATATTTTGTTCCATGCATAATTAAACCATATAAATTTTATTAAAATAAAAAGAAAAGACAATAATTTCCTAAATAATTTGTGGTATATTCAAAATTAACATCGGCCCTTACAATTTAACCTTTTTTGTTATTATTTTTTACAAACCAAAAACCCGTTCGGTGACTAGAAACAAACAGTATTTGTTTTAGTCATTTTAGTCATTCCTTGCTTACATTCGAATTAACACAACACATTTTATTTATTATTGCTATTCAAGCTATACCCGGAGCATTTCGCTACACCCATCTACATGTAATAAACACTTGGAAGTAAAAGTATGGCAAAACTTTAACTCGAATACGCACGTTATTTGTGGTGAAGCGGATGTCTAATTTAGAGTGGGTCACTATTGCAGTTCTCTAGATATAGGATAATTACTTGGTATAGGGGTTCATGAGAATATACGAAGCAAAAGTTAGTAGAATTGACATTTTTATTATTCACTTAATATCAAATCACATTTTAAAAAGCACTGAAATTTACGAAAACAATTTTATTTTGGCCCCCTATTACGCTAGTGAACATTATATATCAAAAACACTTCAAGAGGGATTCGTCCCACCAGAAACCTAAATTTTAAGGATAAAATCGTAACCCTATTGCTTTCGCTACAATGTCTGTCCGTACGTCCGTCTGTCATAGCCTTTTATCCCTGGAACTGTAATAGAAAGACTCTTGAAATTTTCACAGAAGATGTATAACTGTCGCGCTATAGCAACAAATACTAAAACTTATAGGGTGTTTAAATAGAGACGTGTTACTCACGTTCATATATGTGTTTATTTCTTGAACTGCATATAAAAAAAAAAATAAATAAATAAAACTTAGTTCGCTATATAAACAAGTATAAAAAAATAAACCTAAAAATTAAAGGGTGTTCAGATAGTGACGTGATTTACATGTATATGGCATAAGTTTTTAATGATAATAGGTAGACTCTTGCAATTTTTACAGGAGGTGTATTGCTATGGCCACTATAACAAATAGTAAAAATTAAATGGTGTTCCGACAGTGACGTGATTTGCATGAATATGGCCTAATTTTTTAACCATAATAGATAGACTATTGAACTTTTCACAAATGATGCATTACTATGACCCCTATAAAAAACAGTAAAATTTAAATTTATACAGAAAGTGTGTTGCCACGGCCGCTATGACAATTACAATTAACCGTAATAGGTAGACCCTTGAAATGTGTACAGTAGATGTTGTACTTCGGCCACTGTAACAATTGGGCTATGATAAAGACTTAAAAAAAATTGGCCAAATCAGTGCAGCCATTCTTAAGTGATGATTGATTATATTTATATTTCCCTACCCATTTCTTCTGTTATCTCAATTTATTGATTAATTTTTTAAAATGATTTAACTTTATTAACAAAAAATATTAATTTTATCTAGAAACTTTTTAAATCCATGAGAATTTAAAATGTATTCTATGGTAATTATTTTTAATCATTAATTTAAATTTATTTAAATTCCAAAAATGTAAATGATTTAAATGGATTAAAATACATACATACTTATAAGTGTGAAAGTATTTGTAAGTTGTATGTATGTATATGAGTGATTAAAGATAAATATTAGTCAAAAAGTTACTTAATGTTTATTTATCTTTAGAGTATTTAACAAATAAAGCCGGCAACAATTTGAAACAATACAGACACTGATAACAACGATACGCACACACAGCTACGACTGTCAAAATAATCATTTAACCTTAATTCAGAAAAATACTGTTATAGCACACTTACACACACGCCCATATACACACACACACAAACAAAAACTACCAATTCTCGTTTTTTGAGAAAATCACTGCTTTACGAATATAAATGAGCCGTTTTAAATACACATACATACATACATACTCGGATTCCCGCCAGTGTTACCAGAATATTTAACTATAAAATCTTCAAAATTGGGCTAAAAAATCTACAAAATCTGGACAAGATTTTTTAAATCGGCAAAAAATCTGGTAAAATAACAAAAGAAATGCATATGAGGTTTTTATAAATTTTTTTAAGAAAACGATTACAAAATCATGAAAAATAAAATTAAACAATAAATATTCAGAACCATTTATTAATACTAGATATCATTGGTACGCTTTGCTACCCCCATCCACAAAAAATAAAATAAACAGTGGGAAGCAAAAGTATGGCCATGCTTAAACAAGAAAACGCAATTTTACTTGTGTTTTGACTTCCAGCTAAGAGAACACATTTGTTTATTGATGTTAGTAAGAATTTGATAGTCGTATTACTCCTAAAGTACTGAACCAATTTAAATAAAATTAACATTGGGCACTTCTGTGTAGAAAAACCATATAAATCTTTCCAAAATCGGTGCAGTGTTTGCCTATTAATTATATAGATTATACAGAAAAATATAAGTATGTTTCATCTTTCGATATGTAAATACATTATTTGAGACCACCACAAAAAAAAATCTAAGAGTTTAACGGCCTGCAGGGCTTCTTGCTTGTCTGCAGAAAACACCCAAAGCGGGAATAGATCCCGCAACCCTCATACTGGTAGATTAGCATCGTGTGCCTCGATTCGAGTATTAAAAAAATGCAATTGACTTCTTGTTTCGTTTTATTAATTTCACAAATATTTTTCCAAAAGCTTAGCAAGGTGCTAGTGTCATTTTGGTAAGTGGTTTTGGTTTACCAATTTTTTAAAATTCGAAGTCAATTGCTTGAACATCTTAATTTAAATTGATACTTCGTATAGATCTACTCGACAGTTTACAACGCCTTCGATTCAAAACCATTGAGATTGTTAGGGGAACAAATTTTCAGATGTTTTGTTTCTTATAAACTTTGAATTTCATCAAATTGTCCAAGGTAAAGTCTCAACACGCAAAGAAAAACATGGTTACGGCAACCACACTATGTTCTCTGTAACAATACATGTTTGGTGTGAACAAATTATAGTTATTTAAAACTATACTTTGGTCGGGATAAATAAGCTTTTGTTAACAGTTAATAATTCAATGGTTAGACCTCGAAAGACCCTGCAGACCTCTGATCGTCCAGATTCAGGTTCCGTATTGTGCCCCCATTTTCCCCCAAAATCACTGCGTCCCAGCCGACACAAGTTCCACAATGACAATTAATTCCCTCTGGATGTATCGAGGCACCTAAATGTAGGTTGACCGTTTTTTTTAATTGGGATAAAATGATGTGTAATTAAATTGGAGTGGTTCCCCACCCCGCTGAATTCGTGTCGAAAAATTGGTTTTTCTATATGTAAGTCAAGTACAGAAAAAAATTTAATTTTTTTAAATTTTTTGAAAGCTTGTAAAGTCTTTCTGTGAATCTTTTTAAAGGGTTAACCATTTTTAATGGGGTAAAATTTAGTGAGAAATCGAGTTGAAGTGTTATTAGAACACGTTTAGATCTTTACCATTGTTGGGATTTCTTACGCATATATACCAGAGAGTAGCTGTATGTGATCATTCGCACATTTTATTTCCGTTTTATTGATTTTTTTAAAGCTAAACCAATGCTCTACAATTACAATGGTCTACAATTACATTGATTTTAGGGCCGAATAGTAAATAGTAAGCAATCTAAGCTGGCGGTGGGTGTAGCTTTCTATAAACTAGTTTATTTGAATTGTTTTCAATTGTTGCAACTTAAGCTTTAACGAGAAAGAAGCAGAGCAGAAGCAGTTTATAAATGCATATGAGATCACTCATGAATGAGTTTAACTGTTTGATTTTTTAGCATACACACATTGAACGGTAAAAAACGTCGAATATCCGTTTTATTCCTATGTGGTAAGTAGTGAATTAGCTCATTCTCATTAATGTTTTTTTTTTATATAAATGTTTGTACATTTTGTTTTTCCTTTATGTTTATTTATAAAATTTATCGTAAATGAGATTTCTTAAACACTTTGTTACTGCATACGCCGGCAGTTGCACATTAAAAAATACCAGATACATTTATGCGAATTCATGATGCGAACATTTTTCTACCATCTTTTCATTTGTGAAAAACAAAATATTTTTTGATTTATTCACTTTTGAATAGAAAGGAAAAATTAAAATCATCTCACTCATAAATAAACAACACACAAAATATTTTCTATTTATTAAATGTTACAATACAATTACAAATTATATTCTAACTTAATTTACCGAGCATAGTAACGAAGACCTTAACTCGTTGTAGTGAAAACACCCAGAGTCTTTGGTGGGAATCGAACCCACAATTACCAGAATGATAGACTAACACACTACCTACTAGCCTACCGGAGCACCCGAAAAAAATATTTTCTAGTCTCTTATACATGTATGAAAAGAAGCAGAAAAAACTAAAACCTAGATAATCAGACATGATTGAGCATCTAATGAGCATTTCGGTTATCTGAAAACAAGGCTCTTTTTAATAAGTATTTTTTTAATGTCCCAAAAAGGCAAACAAGTTTTGTCGTGATCGGAATAGTTGCTTAGAAATGGCTGATTTTGGCCGAATAATTGTATTCGGCCTTCCTGTTGCTGATTATTGATATGTAAAATTGTAGATATTTAAAATTTTTCATATAAAAAATCGATTTTTTTTAATAAAAATCTATTTTTATGAATTTTATAAGTGATCAGAGATTTTTTCCTTTTAGCTGTACGACGCTTAGTTTAGCTAGAAAATGAGTTTTTAGGTTTTCATATAAAAAAATCAATATATTTTGATAATTAAACTCATTTTTCCGCAAACAAATATATTTTTTTAATCCTGTAAAAAATTTGCTACCGTTACCCTTTTTAAATACAGTTATCAAAACTTGTTAAAGCTTTTATTTTTCTTTTTTTCTTTTTATAATTAATACGCACCAAAAAATCAACATGGTTCATTTGAACCATATTAAATCTCAAACCACAACCATATTTTTCTTAATATTTAAAAATAAATTTATATTTATAACCATAATATATTATTATTAAACATAGTATGTTAAATATGACTAAAAATAAACAAATAATGTTTGGTTTTAAAAATACATATTTTGGTTTTGGCCTTTTTTTAGTTCAATATGATTGTAACTCTAAATGGAAATATTCATGTATTTGTTTTTTGTTATTTATAAATATATTCATACGTTGTCATATATAAATATTTAAATGTTTCACATTATATTATAGCATGTTTATATTATAAACATAATTATGGCTGTATTTTACCATGTTATTTTTATGTAAGACAATAATATGTTTCAATGACAACAATATTATTATGGTTTAAAATAATATGGTTTAAATATAAACATATAATTCAACCATAACATGTTGTTCTTAGATTATGGTTACCTCAAACATGTTGTTGCTTTGCGTGAACATCTGAAGAAATTTTATTCAACAAAATAAAGTTGACAAAGATCAATAAAAAAAGAGAGTGACTTAAACACAGTCATTTCATAAAATCTCAAATTTGAGTAAGAAAATCGGCAAATCTCACCTAATCACTTTTACAATGGAAAGTCAGAAAAATGCAGTGAAATAAGCAAATCTGGCAACAGTGATGCCCACATCAATTTCATCTATTTTTTCTCTCTCTAGTGGTGGTTGCGAACATTTTTAATTAATTAATTAAATCTTTTTTACCTACTCAGCATGATATAAATGTAAAATACATATACAGAGTATAAAGAATGTTAGAAAACAACAACAACAACAACAAATAACAAAGTGTTAAAGTTAAAAATATTTTTTGAAGTGTAAAAAGCAAAGAAGGTTACCTAAAAAACACATACAGAAAATAAAACAATTGCGCCAGTTTTATTTACAAAACGGTCGAAATGTTACAAAAAATCATTAGCTTAATCAAGCTATCAAATACCTTAATTCTTTAATAAAATAAAAAAAAAGGATTTTAATTTCGGAAAACCTTTTCAAATACTACAACCCAGTTTAGCTCACAAAGCAGTTTGTTTTGTTTTGTGACCGTAAAGGAAACAATTTGGCAGCAATATTCAATGACAGGTGTGTGAGTATTTAAATTATTGTAGATGTTTTAAGAGAATTTGTTTAACTCGTTTTCAATGAATGAATATAATTTTTAGAAACAGTAACTTTTTTTAAAAGAAGGCACATTAAAGCAATTACTGCTTTTCAGTTAGGTTAGGGGAAATGGTTAGCAAAGGAAAGACAGGTGATGAAGTAGAGAAATACAGAAAAACTTTCATGTTGTTGTTGCTTGAAAAGGGTGATTTAATTTCAGTTTTTACATTCAATTATTTGAAAAAACACAATTAAAAAAAAAACAGGTAATATTTATTAGAAACTAACCAGACTTGCCTGGAAATCGTTTTGAAAACGAATAAGTAGTTTATTGAATAAAACATTCAAATCTATTACGTTGACCAACAATGGTGCACAAAGAGAAACCAGTTAAGCAGTTTCGAAAACTAATATAAACGAAAAATGTATAATGGGGCAGAATAAAAATATTTTGGAAATAATTCAGCCATCTGTAAAGAGCTAGTCCAATTTTTCCAAAATTGGCCATATCAGAGGAGTATCTGAGCAAAGTTTGGAACCTCGCACCTTAAAATGTTTTGGAGCTTAGCTTTTCTAAATATTTAGTTATATTTTAAACCAAAAATAAAATATTAGAAAAATATACAGATGAAATTTTAAATCAAGCTTAAGTTCGTTTTTATTTTCTCTAAGAAAGAATAAATTAAATATCAAATTATTATTAACGAGTATAAATATAAATATTATTAAAGAAAAAATGGGAAAATTTATTTTTAGACACCAGGAGAGCGGAATGCTCAATTTCTATACAGCTACGTCCGTCATCAGCACTCTTCGTATCTATTTACTTTGGGTAGTGTTTAGTTGTAAGCATTATCTATTTAACCAACCAAACCCAGCTAAAGGAATACGACAAAACTTGTATTCAATTATCAATCGTCAGTTGGTGAGAACGAAGTCTACCACTACCTAAAGCTTCCCTTTTGTTTAATATTTTTACTTTAATATTTACCACCTTATATTTGTTGTTGCTTCAGCCAACCTTCGGTTAGCAATGAAAGCTACTTTTTGTTTCATGTTTACAATCATGTTTACCCAACAAAGTTAGTTTTAATACTAGATTAGTTTTAACTAAAAAAACGAATGTTGAAAGAAAACAAATAAAAGAACAAAAAGTAGTTTTCATTGCTAACCGAAGGTTGGCTGAAGCAACAACAAATATAATGTGGTAAATAAACGTATGTGCGTAAAATGGGTTTACATAAAAATTTAATAGTAATAAATAATTTTCTAAAGAAAATTTGTTTATTTGAAAATATTGATGGAACAAAAATACAATAATTTTGAACTTAATATTTTTTTGTCCAGGGCACAGAGAAGGGTATTTTGCCAATCTAGTCGGACATTAGGCCAAAAATCAAATTTAAGAAATGTAAAAATTTACAGAAAATTTACAGAATATTATTATATTATGACAGATAATAATATTCTGCATCGCATAGTGAAATTTCAAGGCTTTTGCTTGAGATTTGTCGTTTAGGGACACTGTTAAATTCAGAAAGGTTGAGTAATTACATACGTTTTATATACGTTTTATTGCCGTTTTAGGATTTTGAGAGGTTTGCATTATATTTTCTTGTGGCTAAATTAATAAAGATTTTGTATTGATTGTTTTTCCGTGAAAATATATCTTAACAGCTACTTATATTAATTTTTAGAAAAATTTTATTTTAAATTTTTATGATAATAAATTTTGTACGAAATAAAAAAAAAATTTTTTTTTGTTCATTTTTTTTTGTAAAAAAAAATAGTGAAAAGGTTTTTGAGAGTGAGGGCCATCGTGATCATAAAAATATTATATATCACTATAAAATTTGCGATCTCTAATTCAAGACTAACAAACGTTGCGAGTTTTTGTGCCATTTTTTTGCGATTTTTTTTTTAATTTTCGTTTTTTTTCTGTTTATGCTCATCTTGCTCAGGTAGATACGTGTAAGAAACCTTTTTGTCGGTTATAAAAGGTTTTTGGTTTTGTTGTTGTTGTTTTAAATAAATTAATTGTTCTTATTTTAAAAAGAAGTTATTATTACTTATATCAACCAGTTATTATCTATATGTATAATAAAACTATAATTTTCTGCCTATCTGTCTGTTTGTGTTCACATCACATAAAAACTACTGGATGAATTAAAAAACAATAATATTATGGAGCGGCGCCTTAGTATAGTGGTTCAAATATAAAATATTTTATTCTCGTAACAATATCTGATTACCAACAAGTAGTGAAAGTATGTAATTTCACCTATTCAATGGTGCAGTAAGTTTTTTTTTTTGTCAGCGGGTAATAATTTTGGAATTTGATACAAATTTCAGAATTTTATATGAAGCCTTTGTTTTTGAGTAATTACCCAGGGATGGGTACCTTTATATAAAGTAAATACATAAACCATATCTGAAGCACTATAAAAGTAAGAGTCTTAAAGTGGATTACTTTCAAAGCAAAATAAGGACGTTGACAAAGTGGCGGGCAAACGTAGTTATGAATAAATAAATTAATTTCAGATAAATTAAATACTGTAAAGTAATAAATTACAAAAATTACTTCGACATAAAAGCTTAGAAATAAATATTTTTTTAAAAATTAACAAACAATTTTTTTTTTTTAAATACACATGGATATACGGAGGGTGGTCTTGAAAGAATACCTCTCCCTGGCCATACAAACTTAAACATTAAATTTTTATAATACTAAGGTGTATGTAATTCATTTCTTTTAACAATTAAATTATTAAAAAAAACATTTTATGTCACCGCCCATAAAAGGAGGCGGGGTGAAAAATTACATTTTACAATCTCCAGGGTCCAAGTTTAGGTTTATGAAGATTTGCTGACTATAAAATTCGCATTTGATAAACAAAAGTAAAAAAGTAAAAAAAGTAAAAAAATGGAATTTTTCAGAGGTGCAATTAGTTCTTATAAGTTCTCCTTGGTCCAATTCTCTTATTTTATAGCTTTAACTGCCTATGACCATGAAAGATGTTTTCTGTCAAGTTTCATTAATCTAGAAGCACTCAATAAATTTTCAGAGCGAATATAAGCTAAAAAAAGTAATTTAGGGCTAGATTGCCAAAATATTCTTATTTTTAGCGTCATTAGTTAACCTCACATACTTATCTGCTTTGCCCATGTCAAATTTTGGATCAATCGGATTAGCCCTTTACAAATGAATGAATTATTTAAAAAAATATTATTTGCTTTTCTTTCCGTTCGCATCACGTAAAAACTACTGGATGGATTTTAACAAAGTTTTGTGAGGAGGTACTTTAGCATCCTGTTTCCAATATAGGATACCTTTTTTCCGCAAAAATATCTCATTTCCAAGAGAAAGTGGAGAAAATGCTGTGAAAGTACGCAATTTTCCCTTTTAGAAGTGGGACATTGTAAACACGGTTGCACACCTTTTATTTTTGAAAGTGGGATATTTTAAACAAAATTGCATAACAGATGGCGCCAGCTGAATAAAATTTGAATTTGATTTGTATTTTTACTTTGAGAAATTACATTGTTATTACAATATTTTTTAGAATTTTAGAATTTTTTAAAAATTTTAGAATTTTATCCAGGGATGGATACCTCTATATAACTGAATCTCTTTAAAAGTAAGAGTCCTTAATACTTTCAGAGCAAAATCGAGCAAAATATTTTCAGTTCGCCCACGACGTGGCGGGCACAGCTAGTATAGTATAAAATTGTTTGTCGACAGGTAAAATTTTAGTACCATCGGAAAGAGCACTTTAAGTTTTATTTTTTCGTTGGGTTCTTTCAACGATTTACATGGCCAAATGCCTTGACGATTTCGACTACAAAATGTTTCTTTTAGAAGTTGGTTGTTGCCCTATTCTAGTTGAAAAATATGTTTCTAGTTGACATCTCAACCATTAGGCATGCTTTCATACCGCCAGATGGCGCAGACAAGCTAAATGGTTTTTATTTAAAAAAATCCCGTAGTCGGGCTTTATAAATTACCAAACTCACAGGTTTTACTTGTCTCTCATTGTATTTCAATAAGAGACAAGTTCGGCCGCCCAGATTGTCAATATAATAAACAAACAAAAATATCTCTACTTCGAATGCCGTAATTTGCTTTCTGTACCTTGCTTCTGTCACTGAAGTGAGAAACTTTTCTCATGAAAATATAATATTTAATCTATTTTTCTAGAATGTACCATAGCTACTCCTAAACATTTTAACATAAAGTAAGGAACAAGTTCGATATGATGCTCACCCAGTGGAAACAAGATGCCTATAATAATTTAATGTGAGAAATTTCTCATATAAGTTTTTGTTTTAATAATAAATAATTTTTTTTTTTCAATTTTATTTTTATTCCAAACAAAGTCTTTGCTTCTGTTAAATAATTGAGTGGAAACCAAAAATATTTAAATAAAGTTGCTTGTTAAAAAGTAGTTTGTAAAGAGCACAACAACGTTCATCAAAAATTAAATATGTATGTAGCAGCCACAGCAATCTGTCATGAGGCCACAAAGTAAAGCCTTCTGTGAATAATAAAAAAAAATGTTGTTTGTAAAAATGTATTTTGAACTAAATTAATGCCTTTCAAATCTGGACAGGCTTCTGTTGTAGACCTTCACAGTTATATATCATACATAAGCAGATTTGCTTGGATGAATGTGTGTGTGTATGTGTGTGTGTATAGTATTAACATGTTTAAAAAAATATTAATGCTGTGTTGTCAACGTGTTAGAATTTTTAATTAGTTCAAATAATACCACTTGTCAACAGTTGGATTTAAGTTTTTTTCATCTAGCTTTTTTTCACTATCTCTCCCACGTTTCTAATTTATCATTTTGATTTTTATTTTGATAGAAAATATTGTAGTGTGATGTTACTGATATAAGCAAATTGTCTGAATGTTTACCCTGTAGTTTTATTAAAGTTATCTCATGAGATATTTTTTGAAATGTGTTTGTTTAACAAGCTGATAACTGTTAGTTCAACTTAGTTATCAATATAAACCAATAATGCTGTAAACCAATAACTTCAAATGCAGTAGGCCTTGATTTAATTCATCCTAAATTCATCAAACTCCTTTTGCCTAAAATATTGCGTTATATCATGCACATATTTAACACAATAATTACCACCAGTAATTTCCCTGCTTGTTGGAAATATGCCAAGGTCATACCTGTACCAAAATCTTCAAAAGAATATCGCCCTATTTCGATTCTCTCTTTCTTATTAAAAGTTTTTGAACGGTTGCTGCATAACCAGATGAGTATATATTTAAACAACCATTAGCATTTGTTTAGCGAACAATCTGGTTTCAGAGCAGGACATAGCTGTGTCACTTCATTAATAAGTGTATCTGAGGATATCAGAAGCGACATTGATAATGGTGGTGTCACGTTTTTGGTGCTATTGGATCACTCCAAAGCATTTGATTCTGTTAACCACAAAATACTATGTGAAAAGATATATAACAATTTTAATTTTTCTTCAACTGCTACATTGGTAATTAAAACATATCTAGCCGATCGGTTCCAGTCAGTATGCGTAGGTGATACTATATCTACCCCTCTACTTGTATCCAAAAGAATACCACAGGGCTCTATTCTTGAACCACTACTGTTCACCTAATACATAAATGATCTACCAAAATGTCTTTCACATAGTGACATTCACATTTATGCTGATGACGTACAAATATATATTAATTGTACAGAGAATTCCATTAATGATTGCATTGGTAAACTCAACGACGACCTCAAAAAGATATACGACTGGGCGTCTTCAAATAGGCTATACTTAAATCCCAAGAAATCTAAATGCCTTATTGTAACTCAACGAAATCAAAATGTTGTAATTGATCTCCCGGTCAGATTAGGAGATCAACATATCTCGACTGTTGATTCAGCTAAAAACTTTGGTGTAATCTTCAACAAAATACTTCAATGGAATACGCACATTAATTATATCTCCGGAGAAATTTTCTCTATGCTCAGAACACTATATCCGCTACAACACGTCACACCTTTCAATATTCGCGTACTTCTCGCAAAAACATTTTTAATGCCCAATATGCTATACGGCTGCGAACTTTTTGCTTATTACGACTCAAGCAGTAAAACCCGATTAGCGGTAGCGTACAATGCAGTTCTTCGTTATATTCATGGTATAAGAAGATATGACGGAACCTCTCTGTACTCCAAGTTATTATATGGTGTTGATATTATGGACTTTCTTAAAATCAAATCTTTAATTTTTCTGCACAAAATTATCAACACAAAGGAGCCAGACTATTTATTTAAACGCAACCAATTTGCGAGATAGAGGAAAACAAATTATTCAGTTTAGATATCGGACTCTAATATCGGAGTGGCAGTTTTTTACAAATACTACTACTACTGTGGAACACCTTACCTAACCCACTACAAACTACAGGCAATACTCTAAGATTCAGGAAAACTCTTTTCTCAAATTTTTAAATGTCATGATAAATATTAAATGAAATATATATACATATACAATTTTTTTTGTTTCTATTCTTTTATGATTTTAACACCATAATTTTTATTGTTATTTATTATTATTTTTTGTATGATTCTTATTTTTATTGTCATATTGTACTGTTTTCCGTATAAAAATTGCATACTGTAACTTAAAAGATTAACTTCTATCGCATACAAGATATTTAATAAAATAAATAAATAAATCAAATAAATATAAATGAATTAATTTAGGTCGAAGCCAGTTCCGGTAATTGTTATTATTAATTATACAAATAAATTTATTTTATTTAAACTATTTTTCGATCAATTAACAATTATTCTTTAATTATTATATGAAAAATAAAAAAAAATTATTTATATAATTTTGCAGAGAAGGGGAATTGTTATCTTCAACACTATTGTGTTAATAATACAAAATAAACAACTTGAAAAAATATCTAATTGTTGTTAATTGCTAACCAAAGGTTGGCTAATAGCCAGACAGATATACTCGCATACCAGTTACAAGTACGTTTACGTTTTTTGTTTGTAGAGTAAAGATAGTAAAGAAAATAAAATAAAAAGAAATATGCCGTTATCAAAAAAATAAAGTATACTTCAAGTTTATTTTATTTTAAATTTTATATGAAAATTTTATCCTAAAGTACACTTAAAGTAGACTTTATTTCTTTTTCACAAGGACAATAGTTTTTAAGAGTGAAAAATAATTTCAGAAAGCTCTAAAGCTCTATCTGTACATAAAGGGTGTTTTTTTAAAGAGGTATAGAACCTTAAGTTGGCATTACTTTTCAAGATGGCGACCGATTTAACAGCTGTCAAGTGATTTATTCTCAGTTTGGTTTGGCAATTCATCATGAATAGACTCACGCCTGGACAACGCTTACAAATAGTGCAATTTTATTTCGAAAATAATGGTTCTGTGCGGAAAACGTATCGCGCACTACGTCCATTTTATCGTCGACAAAATCATCCATCAGATCAGTTAATTCGATTAAGTGAAGGTAATGGATGGAGTGAAGGTAATCCTCAAGTGTATGTCGAAACACCGCTACATCCAGAAAAACTGACTGTTTGGTGCGCTTTATGGGCTGGTGGAATCATTCGTCCGTACTTTTTCAAAAACGATGGTGGCCAGAATGTTACAGTCAATGGTGATCGGTATAGAGTCATGATTACTAACTTTTTCATTCCTGAATTGAATAGCCATGATGTCCAGGAGATGTGGTTACAACAAGACGGCGCAACATGTCACACAGCTCGTGCCATAATAGATTTATTGAAAGACACGTTTGGTGACCGCCTAATTTCACGTTTTGTACCTGTGAATTGGCCTCCAAGATCTTGTGATTTAACACCGCTAAACTACTTTCTATGTAAAGTCATTGGTCTATGCGGATAAGCCACAAATGCTTGACCATTTGGAAGACAACATTCGCCGTGTTATTGCCGAAATACGGCCACAAATGTTGGAAAAAGTCATCGATAATTGGACGTCCAGATTGGACTACATCCGCGCCAGCCGTGGCGGTCACATGGCCGAAATCATATTTAAAATGTAATGCCACAAGATTATCTTTCGGATAAATAAAATTCTTGTCAATCGAATAATCCATCGTTGTTTTATTACAACTTAAAGTTCTATACCTCTGTAAAAAAACACCCTTTATAATAAAACAGTAATTGATTTCCTGTGTGTCTGTCTTTCTGTCTGTGTTCGCATCTTATTAGCACTTCTGGGTGGATTTAAAAAAAAATTTGTGAGGAGGTACCTTAGTATCCTGATTGCAATATAGGATACTTTGATTTCCTGCAAAAATATCTTATTTCCAAGAGAAAGTGGAGAAAAAGCAGTGATAGTACGCAGATTTTTTTTCCGATTTAAAGGTACTGCATAACTTAAGGCATCTTTTATTATTGAAAGCGTAATATTTTAAACACGGTTGCGCCACAGATGGCGCTGTTTTTAAATAATGATAAAGTATGAATATAAAGCGGGATATTTTAAACGCAACAGATGTCGCGTATTTTGAAATAATGACAAAATATGAATTACTTACTGCCAAATTGAATAAAATTTGTATTTGATTTGTATTTTTACTTTGTGGAATTACATTGTTATTAAAATATTTAAAACACATTTTACAGAGCTTTAAAATAATTTTTAGAACTTTTTATAAATATTAGAATTTTATCCAGAGATGGGTACCTTTATATAAAGTAAATACGTAAGAATCTTTAAATTTGGTGTGGATTACCTTCAAAGCGATCAAATAAATTGCATTTTTTTTTATAAAACATTATGGTCAATTGGCATAATATTAAATAATTTATATTGTTTATCTTTTATTTTGGCTGTGTGCTTATGGTGTATGCAATCAGAGAAATTATTCCCCATACCTGTACATTTTTGAGTACAATACGCTTTTCAGTAAGAGTCCATCAATTTGTATTGATTTACGAGTGAATCGCAATACGCGTTATAGGGAAAATTCGTTTATGCCTAAACAGTTCGTATACGAAATAAACTATCTACGGATATCCTTTCCTGCGAATTTCAATGTGAGAAAAATCAAGTGAAATGTCCACAAATTTCCCTAAATTTCCTAGTTCCAGCACATTGTATTACATGGGTTGCTGTCATCTGGTTGAAGTAACAAAAAAAAACATTGACTCACAAACGAGATGGTTTCCTCAGTACCAAGATTCCTTTATCTTGTTAATGGCTTAATGTCATGCAGTAAATAAGACGTACGAATTTTTATTCATGGAAAACAATGCTTAGAATTTACCACGTTCGTCAAAAAAATGTTAATATAAATTGACCCATTTAAAAATTTTGAACGAGATTAAAGTTTATAAAGGGGTGCCTCGTTGGCCTAGTAGGTAATATGCTAGTTCGGGATTGTGGGCTCGATTTCTTCCTACAAACTGGCATTTTTCACTGCAAGTTTGTAGGAAGACTAGGAAGGTGTTTGGATATCATCTGGCTAACTGCGTTAATGACAGGTCACCAAAACTTCAAGTGTTATCTGGCCAAGTTAAATATCGAGATAAGAACACTAGCAGATTTTGCCTGTAAAAAGGCTAAAAGGGCAGAGCACATTTTTTGTGTAGATGTCTAGTCTGCCGGATAACATAAAAGCTTGGACCACGCACTGGCAGACACATTTTAAATGTAGATGCTTTAGCCTTAGGCAAATGTCAGCAATTACCATAGACTCTGTGATGAGAAACATTGTAGACAAGTAGCAGTCGTCAGTCTGAAATCACTACAGTCGAGAATAAAAGGCTAGTAAAAGCACGGGACTCAATGAAAGTAAGGTCGACGTAAATTACCAGTAAGATACTAAAAAATCATTTAGGGACAAAGGGGTTAAAAAAGGGACCCATAAAGTAGGTAGTCTGCTTTAGAATCCCCCTTTTTTTGTTCGGTTAAACAAGATAATTAAATAAATAAATAAGTAGTATATATTAATTAATAAATATATAATTTTATTCCAAAAAAGTTTACTCTCTTGCTCTTTACAGTATTTGAAGGTAATCACGAGTTCAACGCTATAAACTTGTTTACCTAAATTTTTAAGCAGACTCTTCAAACACTAGTATAATGAACTCTATTTTAATACTGTAACAATAATACATATTTCGTTCTTCTTAACTACATATATCTCATTACACGAAAATGCTCTTAGTTCTCATTACAAAATTCATTGCAACTATACTTCGTACTACATAAATTACTAATTACGTTTTTTAATGTTAAATGAAATTTAAATTACGTTGGGGGAAAAAGTTGAAAAAAAAGAAAAACCTTAAAGAATTGCACACTAGCAACAACAATAAAAACAACACTAAACATGCCAACAGCATTTATTTTAAAGTGAACATATGCCTAAAGGTATCCACCGAAAATTTATAATTATGCATCTGGTAATAAGCTCGCTTGTCGTCATCACCATTTAAGTGTTTGAAGAACATTTCAACGAGTAAAACTAATTTGCATGCTTCTATGTATACTAAGGGTGGCCGGCAGTTACATGTTGACACTAGAAAAAAAAAAAATTATTAAAATTTAAGAATTCTATATAAAACTACACTTAAAAAATATTGATGGTAAAGTATAAGTTGAATGATTAATAGTTGGTTAGTTTGGGTAAGATTAGAAAGCGTAGTGAAGATAAGTACTGACTACATCTGCACTCGGAGATCTATTGCTCCAATGTGATTGCCTTCTCTTTCTCCCGAAAGAACCATCACTTACTATTCTATTAATAGCCTTCATTATCTGCCATTAAGTTTCCTGATATCCCATAATGAATCAGAATGCACCTGCGATATCGTCTAAACCTTCATGTTTACTGAGTTTTTGGACAATGAGAGACAATATGTTCCACAGTTTCTAAGGTGGTCCTAGCTTTAACCCACAATTATTATAAGTTTACTCTAAGAACTGCCCAACCTAGTGTTATGTGGGTCCCCTTGTGGTGTTCAGTCTGAGTAACATGCCTCTTGAAATCTTGTACGCATTTCTCATTTATACAGGACTAATCAGCTCTAGTCTTTACTAATGGCTGGTCAGTGTTTATTGCAAAACCTGTCCTCGTGAGTTCATCAACGATCTTATATTCTGCCGCAATGATCCGACACAGAATAAACTTAAGTTAAAATTGTCTATCACTGCAGTAATAGCGTTTTGCACTTATCTTTAAGTCAATACTTTAAGTCAGCTTTAAGTCAATACTATGACATCAAATAAGTTTAAATGCTTCTTTTAATTAGAGTTTTTCATTACTAGATTTAAGACGTATCAGCAATATGACTATGCATCAGTATCCCAACAAGTATACGCCCTGATTGTTATTCATCTATATTACGGTTGTTCCATGTCAAATTAACCAAACTCTCCCCATTTTATTGAAACTTTTGCTATTTATATTCTTTGACTTTCTGAATCAAAATATAATTAAAAAAAATTCTATCTCTTACAATTTCTTAGCTATTCAGTTATTAAAATAGAAAAATATCGCTTTTTTGCATATGCGCTCGAGGATTAAATATATTCTTATTCCAGTTCTATAAGCCCTAGGAAGTTGAGTAATAGTTTGTTTTAAAGGGGATTTAATTTGATATTAATCATGAAAAAAAATTGTTTTCTTATGTTTAAATCAAAAGTTATAATTAAAAATCTCATTTTGACTCATTACAAAAAATAGAAATCTTTTAATAAACTGTGTAATAAAGGCAAGAAATAGTCGTTAAAACTGAAAAAAATTAGTTATATTAACATAATTTCTGATCCCACCATGGTCCCTCTCTAAAATTTTTAATGTTGTATTCCCCAAGCCACATTAAAAGACATATGTTATTTAATATATATAATTTTTTAAATTTAAGAAAAAATTTTTTTAAAAATTAGTTTTTTTCATGATTGATATCGAATTAAAGCGTATGATTTGAGATATTACTCGACGTCCTAGGACTAATAGAACTGGAATAAGAAGATATCTAATCCTAGAGCGCATAAGCAAAATGGCGATATTTTTACATTTTTATAACTGAATAGCTATTAAAACTATAAGAGATAAAATATTTATAAAATTTTATTAGGATTCAGAGAGTCAAAAAATATAAATATAAAAGTTCCAATTATATTCGAATCGAAAAAAAAAATGCTTTTCGGTTTAGGGTGTTAAGTAAACTACCCCTCCTCCTTTCCCGAATATGATCAAAACCTACGCAGCTCTTCATTTTCATTAACCAAAGCCACATACTGGCACATACATACCTATACAGTGTTCACAAAAATAGTGGCGAAAATAGCAAAAATGGATTCACGAGACCTCAAAACGTATAGATCCCTTTAAAGCACGACATCGATATTTTCTTAATTTTCCTGAAAATGAGCCTTAAGCATATTTAAGTTAACGAATTTTTCAATAGATAATAGATTTTCGTCCTTTTAACTATAGGATGCTTTAGTTTTCCTACTTTTTATATAAAAAGACGATTTTCAAAAAAAAAAACTTTTATTTAATAAAAAAATCGATTATTTATGAATGTTATAAGTGAACACAGTGGTCCGAGATGTGGTCCGCATGTAATTATCATTTCAACCGTAATAAGCAGAACTTTAAAGCTTACTCAGAGTGTGCATTGCAATGACCACTAAAATAACAAGTGACAAAATCGCGTAGAAGAAGTTATTTTGTCATATACGGCGCAACACTAATTTTTCTGATATGGCTTAGTTTCTATTCATACTAGTATATATACATATAGCACAGCTCTCTCTTTCGCTGGTATTACTGTACAGCACTAAATCATCAGCAAACTAATGTGCCCATTCGGTGCTAGTCTATCAGCCAGGGGTTGTGAGTTCGATTCCTACCAAAACTGTGGAATTTTTCACTACAAATTGGCAGAAAGACCTATAATTGGCTTGAATATAATCTGGGTGTATACAAATGGGTAACTGCGCTAGTGACATGTCACGGACTCTCAAGTATTATTTGGCCAAGGTAAAAGACGAGGTAAGACGATATTTTCAGCAGAATGAGCGTGAAAAACGCTAACATAAAGGCATTAGATCACACTGGCAAACACATATTAAATGTAGATGCTGTGGAAACCTTAGTATTAAGCAAAAATTAGTGGTCTGCTTTGGTATTTCCTTACAAAAAGAAAGAAAAATGTGCCCATTAAAAAACTAATGTGTCCATTTGCCACATTTTCTTCGTTACAAACAGAATGACAACCACAAGTAGTGAAGCGTATGAAAGTGACTCGATAGACGATTTTGTTAATGACTTTTGGCCAAATTTGGATCTTTAACCGAACTTTTAAATGATTGATATGATTTTAGCTTTTTTCTTTTTTTTAATTTTCGGTTTTTAATAAAATTTTTATTTCAGATCGAAGTAACAATTTTTGGAAAAATTTAAATTTTTTGGATGAAACTTGGAACTTTTGCTGCATGCAAAATGACTCTATGAAAAGTCGCCCTGAAGCGTAAACGAAAAAAAAGCGCAAGAAATCCTCATACAAAATTGGGTAATATTGCATATGAAGAAAAGTAAGCCAAATATTTGGGTGTTTTTTCGTCGTTTTTGGAGCATAATGAAAAGTTGCCCAATCGTTTTAATAAAAGATCATTCATTTTTGAGCGATTTTATATGATGAAGAAATTTTTCAATAAGACTGTAACAATATTGGTTTGTCTTAAAAACTATATATTTTTAATAAAAAATTATCACTAATAATTAGTTATAATGTTTACCTTCAACCGCAGAAGTGTTAACATTGAAAATTCATCACTGTATAAATTGGAAAAACAAGCAATTTAGTTTCTGTCTTTGCTTTTCCACAAAAAAAATGCTGAATTTACAGAAAATATATTAACAGCACTTTTAAAGTAAAGTACCAATGGCAGTCTTTAAAAAGCTTCTGCTTATTTACGAAAATTGTTTTGGCGAAAAAATAGAATGTGTTTTGTTTCTTTTATACTAGTAAATATTTCTAGTTATAATGTTATAAATAAGTTACTATGAGTTGAAATATATGTATGTATAATTCTTGTTAAAAATGTGGTTGTTAAATTTTAGAATTAGGCGCCGCAGGAAAGAAAATTTGTAAAATATAAAAAATTTAACAACAAACAATAATTAAATATTTCAACTCATATTAGCAAACTATTTGCAAATTTATTATTTTTTTAGTCACATATATTTCCTTTCATATTTATTTTAATAAACGCATACAATATTTATTTGCGTACATTGGCAAAAAAATATTTAACTTGGTAGCAAAAACCTTCCTAACACACTGTGATCACAGATTACATATAACAAGATGTCAAAGCTTGCTCGATGACTTAAATCAACGGTTTAATTAATTTAAATCAACAGTTTAATTTAGCAATGGTTGTAGCCACCGTGACTATGATTACGCATTTTCATTTTTGTTTTTGGGCGATTTTTCATTGGGTCATTTTGTATGCAGCTCAGAAAAACAAATAAAGTATGTGAAAAACAAATACAAGGCGCTCGCCTTGTTTTAAACATAGCGCTATCATTTATAGACCAATGGGGCTGAATTGCAATAGTAACATTTTCGGAACTATGCCTGATAGTTTGGTGTGCTTAAATTTTCTGTGCCTTTTCTGGGTGCCTTGGCGAAATCTATTTTAATACCAACATGATCAGACGGACATCGCTTAATCAACTTCTGTATGTATAAGGATCAATTAAAATTAATATTGTAGAAATTGTAGAAATTCCACTTGTGGAAATCTATTTCAGTTGGTGAGAACAAAGCGTAGATGGATCAAATTGATTCAAATTTGTTCAATTTCTTTAGTATAAACAAGTATGCGTATACGTTACATACAATTTTATTCGTTTTGTATACGTCCTCATGTGTCATATACTTGTTATAAATTTCAAAACTTTAACCAATCTATACATCTATACATATAATAAAATAGTAACTCATATCCGTCTACTTTTATTTACGTTCGGATCACGTAAAAACTAATGGATGGATTTTAACAATATTTTTCGAGAAAAATATTGTCAGGACGCCCACGACGTAGCGGGCACAGCTAATCTGATATATGATGTCTATGTAATAAAAAAAAGTCTCAAAACTTACCGGGATGCATTTTTTATGAACACAACAAATGCCAAAAAAAAAAATTATTAAAAAATATTTTTCAAGTTATACGATTTTGCGTAGAATACCCCATATATACATATATTTTAAAACTAATATACTCACATGAGAGTGTACTATATAAAAATAATATTGCAACTATATAATATTGTTGATGCTGATAATGTTAAGTGCTGCCACTTGAAGTTTAGTTTCACTTTAGAATTTTTGTAATTTAAAAAAAATAACTTAAGCTAACTTTGTCATATTTGTATTATATTTATTAAGTTAAATTCCTTCAACATATACAAATGTAAATTATTGTTAGATAAACTTAAAACATATGCAGATTAAATTTAATTTTTTTCATGCTACTTCTCGTCTCTTCTGTCTTTTTTTTACCTTGCTTCTCCGTTTCGTCTATATTTATGTTTTGCCACCTAAAGGTTGTTTAACATTGTCCGAGATGTAATTAGATCTGTCATACATTTTTGTCGAATGAGGAAAATAGAATATTGTGAAAGCAAATTGTACTGCGGTTAGCAATTTGACAAGCGGATGGTAACTTTTATTTTTTATACAATTTGAAAAAAATCAAGTAAAAGTGCTATATTCGACCGTTCCGAATCTTCTATGCCCTTCACCACGGTGATTTTATTTATACAGACATGTACAGCATTATCCATATTGTTGACTCTTTACTTAAATTAAGTCCTATGAGAAAAATTCATTATTCATGCTTTAAAGAAATAGAAGACAAATGAAAACAAATTTCGTTGGCTACAATTGTCGCAGTATTGTCAGCTACTTAATGAAATTGAAGACGACAGCTACATCGTAAACTCTGACATTGTTATAGTAATACTCATTTTGCTTTTATAAAATTAAATAACTTTTTCAAAAAATTATAAATATTTCCTTTTTGTTTGTATATGAATTTGTAATTTACAATTTTAATTATTTATTTATTTATTTATTTATTTTGATTACAAGCCTTAAAGGCCAAATTAATCTAGATTTATGTATATGGCTTAATAAATTTTATAACTAAAATAATTATACAGAAATTATAAAAAAAAATTATTACTTTTTCAAATTGCACACATGATGAAGCCAAACCAACATTAAAACATGTTGTTAATACCCGTCCTTTATGTGATAACAGCTAAAATTATGCATTTTTATATGTATTGTTTTAGGATGCTTTTAAATTTTGTGACAATACCTTTTGTTGAATAAAAAAAAAAAAAAAAAAAATAGCCTAAGTTGACGTCAGCCACAACGGTGGTAGTCATGTTGCTTTGCTGGTTTTAAAATAATCGTTTACCTATAAAAGTGTGTATTTTATTTTTGACAGTTTGTCGTCGGCATCCTGATGATGTCTATGTGTTTAATGCACCTAGGTTTTAAAACAGAGATGTCATCTATTTAAAAATCAAACGCATTTAAAAAAATATGTTACTCTATATACACACATACATACATATATATATTCTTAATATTAAATATATGTTATGTTACAGTCATGATTTTCATTTTGAAAGAAATATTGAAATTATTGATTTAATTTTTCGAAAATTGTTTGTAAAATTTTTTTTTAAATTTTTTGTAAAATTTTATTCGCAAACTTTTTGGAAAATTCTTTAAAAAAAATTTTTTTCGAATAGTTTTCTGTAAAATATCTTTTTGAAAATGTTTTGTAAATTTTTTTTATAAATTTTATTGAAATTTTTTTGTTAAATTTAGGACTTTTCTGCAATTTATATTGAGTTAGAATGGTGAGACTAAAGCAAAAAGAAAACCTTACAAAAAAAATTTTCCTTATACTGACCCCCCACGTGCCTTTTAACTGCTCCTATTTACCACTAGGTACCCTGTGGGTCCCTTGGCTACCTCTATGTGTATTGCTTTTTGTTAAGGTCTCTAATACAAATCAAAGCAGAAAAACCCTACCAATCTAAAAACAAACAAAACTTGCCCCTCGCAGGGGATTATTGATCCCCCGTCGCAGTCTAATATTTATTTGACAAAAAAAGGCAAATCAGAATCTGCAGCTGCAACAGTTATACGTCTTCGGTTTTAAGAGTCTACCTATTACGGTTTCAGAGATAAAATACGCTGACAAACGTAAAGACGGACAGATGGTCAGACATTGTAGCAAAAACAATAGGGTTACGTTTTTAACCCTTTGCGTAGTTTTTGTAGTGGCCGCTACATAGAAAAAAGGTCATTGTTTGGAATTATTGATTATTAAATCGTTACAAATAAGTCGTAACGATGAGATCGTTGCCGTCAAAGAAAAGCCATGATACATTATTCTTATGGCGTTTTCTTTTCTGGAAAAAATATTCTGCCTTATTAATAGGTAATACTTTTTTATGGATCACCCAGCCCTTGCAAAGTGTGACATTTTTTATGATTTCAAAAAAACACAAAAACAAACTGATTTTTTCATTTAACATTTATGTCTATGTGACGTATAAAATAATATAATTATTAACATAAAAATTTAAATTCAATATAAAATTCTTGCTTTCATTGAAAAAAAAAAATATTTATAAAAAAGGGCAATAGCTCACCCTTAAAAATGTAGCATATTTACCTGGTTTTGGTGCGACATATTGAGAAAAGAATTTGATGTTTATTCACACTCTGACATTTTTTGTAGAAAAGAACACAAAAATTTAATAAGTGTAAAATATAGGGTGTTTTTATAGAGGTATAGAACTTTAAGTTAGCATTACTTTTCAAGATGGCGACCGATTTAACAGCTGTCAAGTGATTTATTCTCAGTTTGGTTTGGCAATTCATCATGAATAGACTCAAGCCTGAACAACGCTTGCAAATAGTGCAAAAACGAGATTACCGTTGTTTCCGATTTTTATAAGAGAAGTTTGTTTAGCGATGAGGCGCACTTCTGGTTGAACGTAGCCGTCAACAAACAAAACTTCCGCATTTGGAATGAAGGTAATCCTCAAGTGTATGTCGAAACACCGTTACATCCAGAAAAACTGACTGTGTGGTGCGCTTTATGGGCAGGTGGAATCATTGGTCCGTACTTTTTCAAAAACGATGGTGGCCAGTCGTTACAGTCAATGGTGATCGGTATAGAGCCATGATTATTAATCAACAAAACGGCGCAACATTTCTTACAGCTCGTGCCACAATAGATTTATTGAAAGACATGTTTGGTGACCGCCTAATTTCACGTTTTGGACCTGTGAATTGGCCTCCAAGATCTTGTGATTTAACACCGCTGGAGTACTTTCTGTGGGGCTATGTAAAGTCATTGGTCTATGCGGATAAGCCACAAACGTTTGACCATTTGAAAAAAAACATTCGCCGTGTTATTGCCGATATACGGCCACAAATGTTGGAAAAAGTCATCGAAAAACGTCCAGATTGGACTACATCCGCGCCAGCCGTGGCGGTCATATGCCCGAAATCTTATTTAAAATGTAATGCCACAAGATTATCTTTCGGATAAATAAAATTCATGCCAATCGAATAATCCATTGTTGTTTTATTGCAACTTAAAGTTCTATACGTCTATAAAAAACACCCTTTATATGCAACATTTTTGTCAGAAAAGAAAAGGCCACTAGTTCGAATTGGATTGCGGGTTCTATAAAAACACAAATTTTCAAAAGGACGGAAATATCCGTATACACATGCTAAACAACTGAGTAATTTAACATTTTACGAATTCTTAAAATGGTTTAGTTCTAATTCAATGAGTTTGAGGTTTTTCTATGGTGTTGCATTAACCCTAGAATACTAACTTACGTAAATTTTACGTATAGTTTTTTTTTTCATTATTGTTGCTACACAAGCATGCAATGGTCTAACGGTACCAAATTCCACAAGTGCTTTTTTTTAAATAATTTTTGAACAAATGCGAAAACATATACGAAGCATATTTAGTCATTTAACTGATCTCAGAACGTGATCATTGAAAGGCCCCTGTCGTACATTCAGTTAACTTTAAATTAACTTAAAGCTAACTATTTTTCAAGCAGTGGTGGTTGACACTTGGATTACTTTATATGCAGTTAACTAACTATTTTAACATTGCGATGTCCTACGAAGTAGTCAATTGTCCGACTCTGCATTACTTTTAATTAACTTAAAGTTAGTTACCTAGTCGTTAATTTAAAGTTAACTTATTGTAGCTAGCTATAAACTAACTACTTTCAATTAGCTTTAAGTTGGTTTTTTTCAGCTGACTATAAGTTAGCTAAATTTCAGTCAATGAAAAGTCAGTTATTTGCTTTTTATTTTTTGTTGTTTATATTTTATTATAAAACAAAAATTTAATTATACAAAAATAAAATAATTCACGCAATATATCACAAACAGTTTAAAACAAATATTTTTTTCTAATACATACAAAAATAAAATTAATAAATTCACTTTAGCGTCTAAGGACTATATTGATTATGTGTTGATTTTTAAAGAAAGATAAAAAAGATATTTTTTAAATATAACATAAATTATTAAACATTTTCATTTTTTGGTTTTGTTTTTATTTTTAATGCAGTGAGCATGAATGCACCGTTTCTTTATTATTTTTAAGGCGTTACGTAACTCAGTTTCCACATCCTGAAAGCCGAGTAATCGACAGGTATCTGTTTAAAAGATATGTATGTAAAATTTTCATGTTTTTAGACTTAGTTCAACCTTTATTTTTAAATTAGGACTTACCTGTTAAGGTATCATAAAAAGCAGCAAAGTCTTTTAACCGTTTTTTACCATGAACGCCGTCTAAGTTTATGTCCATGCACAAATTTGTTGAGATAATTTCTGTAAGCGTTTTTGGTAAACGGCCGTTCAATATTGATTTCATTATTTTTATCTGTAAAGAGTAAAAAGGAATTATATAAACAGATTTACATTTAAACATATTTAGGTATTTGATTAGAAAACTTACGTAGTCTTTACGATTGTTTTCGTTTATGGTTTTATTTATTTCACATAAGTCATTTATAGACTGTAAAGGGAATGTAGATGTCAAATTATTTTGTGTAACTTCTTGATACAAAATTCTTTCAATTAACACTTTATGTTCAGACATGGTTTTCATTATGACATCGTTTTGGTTTACAATCATTTCTGCAAATAAAGAATTATAGTCATATAAACTAACAAAAGAAGTGATTCGAAAAAAATTTATTCGCCGTAAGTGCTACTAGTTCTAATGGTTTAAAAAAGCAATTACCTTGCAGAGTTTGTATTGTATCTGAAAGAGAATAAACATAAATATATTCAGTTGGTTATTGAAAGTTACTTTTTGTTTATTTGAACTTACTGTTTATTTGCTTAAAATGATCTTGAAAATATTTTGCATAATTTTGACATGGCTCCGTCTTATTCCGGTCTGTAATATAATTTATTAACACCAGATGTTTCCAAACCATTTTTTAGTGTTTTTTACTTACATGTAACTACAGGTTTTAAGGCAGGAGTATTACGACTAATTTGGTGAAGAGACATCTATATATTTTAAAGTTAATTTAAACAGAAGATTTTTTAAAACGTTTTTTTTTTTAATTTTTATATCTTTGAATGTGGTTGTTTGAGACTTTTATTACATGCAACCATGCAAAAGTGGTACTAACAGATATTTGTTTTGAAATGGAAACCCTGAGAATTTCAACTCAATATTTTCAATGTTGAAAAGTTCTTCATCTCCCAAATCATTTTGATCAGCTACACATGTACCCAAAACATCAGCTGAATTAAATGGCTCCTGAAAAAAGCTCCCAATATTTCGAAATCGACGACCCATTACTGATATCGGGCAAGTTAATGAGAAACCAGTAATTTGAATTGGTATAAAAGGTTTGACGGCGCAGAAATTGTTAGGGCAAACACTAGAAAAAAAAAATTTTCTGGAGTTTGAACGCTAACAATAACCCCGTTTTTTTTTATTGATTTTTAGTTTTTTCATTTCAGTAAACATTTCTTCATTTTTCATGCGAATATGAATTTGTTGTAAAATATTTGAAGGTTTTTTTACATATTTTTTCAATTTTTGGAGATAATTTTCAAATGGGTAACAGGAAAAATTTTGTATTGGTCCAAATACTTTCGCACATTCACTTATATGCAAAATGCTATGTATATTGTAAGATAAGCTCTCTTCTTTAAAAACCAAAGGAAAGTTCTCTACAAATAGTTCAAATAGGACTTGGGCATTTTGCAAATTTTTTTCATATGTTCTCGGGCAAGATAACATTCTGGAAGCACAATGAAGCAGTAGGAATTCATAATAGAAGTCTTCATGAACTCTGTCCTTTAAGACCAGTAAACCAGTATAAAATAAAAATTGCCGGTACTCAGTGGCTTTCCAGTTACAGAGCTCTTCCAAATCTCTCGGATATCTTGAAAATTCTTGTGGAATGTGTTTTTTTAAGGCCTTTAAGTGATTAGAAATGTCCTCTTTAACTTGTTTACAGATGTTAAAGTTAGTTTTATCTGTATATAATCGGACTAGCATTTTCTTTACAACTCCGAGATCTATCAAGTGCATCGGGTCAAGGGGAACTTGGGTTATCATACCAAGTCCAAGCTCTTCGAACGGTGATTTATTTGAACGAAATTTTATTTGGAAATGGTTGGGGTATTTCCTTGACGTAAAATCACTATCAGATATAAGTTCACCTGAAACTGGAGAGTACGTTAGCACATTCCCGGTCTTCTTGCCGATTTGAGTACATTTCGAGCAACCGTATGATGAAGTATGACCAACTATTCCACAAGCAAAAGCTTTAGCTGGAGTATCACAAATCAGCCCCCTTATGCTAAATGTTATGATTTTGTTATTAATATGCAGCCCATTATCAATTAATTCTTTTAATTCCGTAACAAAATCACTTAGAAAACTAGTTATGTTATGGGGTTTACTCTTGCCGACATATATGCCAACAGGAAAAACAGAAATGCAGGGACAATTTACGATTTTGGCCAAAATTGGCCATAATTGAGTCCTAGAGCTTTTAAACAACGGTAGGCCATCAATGTTAACATCTATCATTATTTTTTCACAATCGCTTAAAATGCTTGAGACTCTTAATACTTGGTTTTTTACACCAAAATGGCAATAAAACCCCGGAGGCACATTTCTTAAACATAATTTTTCACGTTCTTTAACAAAAGCGTTTGCACTTAAAGGCACTTCTAAATTCTCTTCAACTAAAATTTTTAACAAGTCTTGAAAGCAATCGCGGGACGGCCTGTGTTTAAAATACCATTCACCAAGCTTTTCTCTTAATGTTTTTTTTTTCTACAAAATTTTCAGCCGAAATGTTGTCATCACTATCAATCTGACTAATAGGTTGACTTGTACTTGGTAAGGCAACAGATGGGCTTAAAGATTCTGAATCTACAACATTGCACGGCCTTAGTTTTGTGGAATAAAATATTCTTTCTTTTTTATAAAGCCTCCTCAAATGTCTTTTACTTGCACTTTTCATGTTTTTTGTAATAATAATTAAAACAACCACACACAATAACTTTAAATTAATTTTACTCCCAAAAACACTTCAAACCTTTAAAATATATCACAAATTATGTATTTTTAAACTATTTTTGTCAAAAAATATAATTACATCAAACAAATTAAAATAAGATGACGCGTGTTTGTTTACTAACCAAATGTATAAGACGTTTACTAAAGTCGACGGCGTTAAGAATTTGACGGCGTCGTAGGCCATTAGTTGATTCAGTCTAAATGAAGCCGTGTATATACACTTTGCGTAATGTAAATTTTGCATTGCATAGTAGTTAGCTTTAAGTTAGTCTATACAAGCTAACTTAAAGTTAGTTTTTTTTGTAGTTAGCTACTTATTTGACGGCAGGGGCTATACGTAAAGTTTACGTGGTGTTAGTGTTAAGCGTATAATTTGCGTACATCAATTATACGTGGCGTTAGTAATAAGAGTAAAAAATTGTAGAAGTATTTTATGTAATAAATGATAAAGGCAATTAAAAGCCGAAATAGTGGTCTCAACTGTGAAGATGTTGCGGCATTACTAACTAAAAGGGACTTTAGAAAACTTTCTCGAGAAAAAAGAAAGCAAATTTTGCCACCAATCAAAGAAGCGTATGACACCCACATATTGTCACATTTGTAAGAGTGTAACAGTATTTAGGGAGCATCAAATAAAAGTAGGTAAGGACTGCATTAACCAGGACTGATGATAACTATATACATTAGTACATATGAGCATTTAGTTTATTTCAGCTCTGATTTGATAGCAAACATGTAGTTTTATTTTGTCATTACAATTGTTTTTCTTTACTTTAATATGAGTTATTAGTTAATTTTTATTACTTAATAAATAAACACTATTAAAATTGAAGAAATTGCTTAAATAACGACATTAATTGCAAAAATTCCACAGCACGTAAAATTTACGTGGCGTTAGTATTAACGTAGTATTAAATAGCGTTTGTATTCTAGGGTTAAGACATTTATTGTAGACAAATCAATAAATTTGGGCGAATTGCAAGATAATATTATGTGCATCATTGCCCTAAGAAGGCAATGGTTAAATGATTAAAAGGTTAAAAATACTTCACTGTAATCATATTCAAAGCTTAGTTGCATAAAGTTTTTACTTCTAATCTAGTATGTTTGGCTTTGACACATGTATGAAGCACAAACGAATTGTATACCACAAAGAACCAGAGATCTATAAAACTATTGGAATGAAAAAAAATTTCCCCAACAATTCACTGAATTAAAATTATAATTTAAATGCATTGTATTCATTTTGGTATGCATTAAACATAAACAAAATATACATGCTGTGTTTAAGCTGTAGGATTTTTAAATAAAATACTGTTGTCATACCATTCGGTGAAGACCGTCGCACATCGGGGTATTTTGCCAATCAAGCCGGACATTATTTTTTTTTAGTTTTTCTTGGCTCTAAAAATTTACTGAGATTTTGAGATTATTGAAACTTGGCAGAAAAATTTGTTATGCTATTAAAGATAGAAAATGAAAAAAATCGGACCATGGAGAAAAAAGTTCCCCTTCAGAAGAACTAGTCCTACCTCTGATAACTTAAATTTTTTTAAGTTGTATTTGCTTTTGTTCAGCAAATGCAACTTTTATAGTCAGGATAGGTTCAAAAACCTAAAATTGGACCCAATTTATCTTGGAAATAAGATAAACAAAGGACAAGAAAAAGTATCCTATAATGGAATCAGGTTACTGGGGAACCTCCTCACAAAATTTTGTTAAAATCCATCCAGTTGTTTTTACGTGATGTGAATACAAACAGACAGACAGATAGACAGACAGGAAATAAGTTACTATTTTATTATATGTATATTGATATATAAATTATTGCATTTATATCAGCTGAAAATACACAGAAAAAATATTTTGCTCCAATTAAAGGTTTTAATTAGTTTCAGAAACAAGTTTAATTTAATATTTAATTTATTCAATTATTTATTTAATTAGAATTTTATTTTCTTCTTAATTAATTATATAATTGTATCTATCACTTAAAAAATGATTTAAGATTTTATTTGAAACTAATTAAAACCTTTAATAGGACCAACAAATTTTATATTTATTTTAATATTTTAATATTTAAATATTTTGTGCCAGTATGTATTGAGTTTATAGTGTCAAATGGCCGATTGCATATTTTCTTTGATAGATAATTGTGGTTAGCGAAGCTAAACATGCCACTAAGGCATGATTGTATTTTGAAAGTTTAAAGCTGAGGCAATACCCCATAACTGAATGCCGTAAAACCATATTTGTTGAAGAGGCTTGTAATCTAAGCTAAGGGTTGAGTTTCTGCCAATAAGTCAATTTATTTGCAAAGCCTTTAACTTTGTTGGTGTTAATTTTGCTTCTATGTGAATTTTCCTGAAACATCGATCAAGGCAAGATGTATGCCAAAGTATTTGGAATTTTTTTTTTTTGACCAGCACTCAGGGGATGACCCCTACTGATGCAATGCATGGTGCCGGAACTAGGAAATTTGGTTATGGGAAGGAGAATAGAGAGAGTAGTATTTGTCAACATTTGACTTAAACTTTTCCATATTAAAGTTGGCAGGAAAGACATCCGCAGGGAGTTTTTTCCACATATGAGCTGTTCGGGTGAAAAACGAATTCTCCCTATAATGCCAAATCGACCACAAATGGATGGGCTCTTAATTATTTAGAAGCATGTTGTACGCAAAAATGTGTGTGTATTGGGTACTATTTCCCTGATTTCATTAGAGCACATACCATTGTAGTAACGATAAAACAGCGAAACACATCCCACATTGCGCCGATGCTCCAGTGAGTCAATATAGTTGGATACCCTACTGTCACCGATGAGCTTCTTCTCCCTCTCCTGCATGCGGTCGAGTAGCTCCAAAATAGACCGGCCTATACATAAGAGTTGTATTCCATTTTAGGACGGATATAGATGATATAAATAGTAAGAAGATCAGGTGGAGTGAAATATCTTTTACACCGTTTCAAAAAGCCGAAGCACTTGAAAGCTTCTTTCGCTACTTCAAAAATGTGTTTAGTCCATCGGGCATCGCTTTGGATTTTCATGCCAAGAACATGAAGATCTGCTGATTCTACAGCATCCATAGCTACAGATGAAGCAACAGTTTCGACCGCACTTCTATGCGTAAGCATACAACATTGAGTCTTACGAGCATTAAATTCTACTCTATTTGCACGACCCCATTCACATCATGATTGAGCGTATCGTTTATGTTTTGTCTCTTGGCTCTAATCTGCAACTGGTTCGGTCTATTATTGAATGAATATGAATGACAAAAGTTGATATTATCTGCAAAAGAGTAGTTTGACAAAGAAGATCATTTAGAAAAATAAGAAAGAGGGTAGGAGAAAGAACGGAACCTTGTGGTACCCCTGAATTTATCTGGAACTCATTTGATGAAATCCCATCTATAACAACTCGTATAGTGCGATCCCTGAGGAAGTTTGATATAAATGAGGAAGTTGATATTCGAATAGTAGGACTTGAGTAATTTTTGTTCATTCAATTTATTTTATTTTTGTGTTTTTATTGACTTGTTCCCTAACAAAACTTTATTTTTATAATTACATATGTAGATAAGACCTTTCTTAAAGGAATGTCAATTTTATTTAATTTGCAAATCGAATAAACGAAAAAATAATTCATTCAAGTGTTTCTCTTCTTTTGTCTGGTACTGTAAATTATGGTATTTAACAAACATAAAAAGTAATATATTGTTAACTACATACACATACATACATACATACATACATACATACATACATACATACATACATACATACATACATACATACATACATATACCCCAACAAAATGTTAAATGTGGAACTAAAGAACTGTAATGTAAAACAAAACGCTCACAAAAGCATAGTTTTGTTGCAAAAAAAAAAAAAAATAAATAAAGAAAAAAAAAATTACCTCGAGCTATTTTTGTTTTTGTTTTAGCCCCTGGTATTTGTTGCTAAAAACAAACTTTTGTCTCCAAATGCCTTAGTAAGCATATTTGAGTCTGTTTGATAAAGTATGTGTATAAATATGAGGGCGATCCTAAAACTACCCCAACTGACGTAAAAACGTAAACGTGTTTAAAAAGGCGTAAAATGATTACGCTTAAGTTAAAAGTTTGAGAAGAACTTTTTAATAGAGATTCCTAGTTAGACTGCCTTAATTGTGTTGATCAAGTCTAGAAATGAAGGGGGTTGCATAAACACTTTTATTGGAAAATTGTATTGTGAAAACAAACATATAGTATAATTTTAAAAAATTCTGGTGGGCAACAGCATGTCTGGAGGGGGCATTGCACCCCCCAGAATGGCCTTCTGACGACATGGAACTTATCCGGATGTAGTGTCTTTTAGTGTTTTAAATTTTATAATTTTTGATAAATTTATAGAGGTATAGAACTTTAAGTTGCAATAAAACAACGATGGATTATTCGATTGACATGAATTTTATTTATCCGAAAGATAATCTTGTAGCATTAAATTTTAAATATGATTTCTGGCATATGACCGCCACGGCTGGCGCGGATGTAGTCCAATCTGGACGTCCAATTTTCAATGACTTTTTTCAACATTTGTGGCCGTATATCGGCAATAACACGGCGAATGTTGTCTTCCAAATGGTCAAGCATTTGTGGCTTATCCGCATAGACCAATGACTTTACATAGCCCCACAGAAAGTAGTCTAGCGGTGTTAAATCACAATGTCTTGGAGGCCAATTCACAGGTCCAAAACGTGAAATTAGGCGGTCACCAAACGTGTCTTTCAATAAATCTATTGTGGCACGAGCTGTGTGACATGTTGCGCCGTCTTGTTGTAACCACATCTCCTGGACATCATGGCTATTCAATTCAGGAATGAAAAAGTTAGTAATCATGACTCTATACCGATCACCATTGACTGTAACGTTCTGGCCACCATCGTTTTTGAAAAAGTACGGACCAATTATTCTACCAGCCCATAAAGCGCACCAAACAGTCAGTTTTTTTTGATGTAACGGTGTTTCGACATACACTTGAGGATTACCTTCACTCCATCCATTACCTTCACTTAATCGAATTAACTGCTCTGATAGACGATTTTGTCGACGATAAAATGGACGTAGTGCGCGATACGTTTTCCGCACAGAACAATTATTTTCGAAATACAATTGCACGTTGTCCAGGCGTGAGTCTATTCTTGATGAATTGCCAAATCAAACTAAGAATAAATCACTTGACAGCTGTTAAATCGGTCGCCATCTTGAAAAGTAATGCCAACTTAAGGTTCTATACCTCTATAAAAAACACGCTTTATAAGCAAAGCAAGTAATGAGGGTGATTAAAAACAGAGCAACAAGGTTCATTTAGAATACACACTGTATGCAAAGATCGTAACTTGATCTGCAAGACTAGATAGCAAGACTTTGTATTTGCCGCACTTTGAGCGTATAGTACAACGCGCAGCCTTTGACTTTCCAATATAGCAGAACAAAAATTATAACTTTGAAAATAAAAGTTGATGAAAGTGGATGTTTTGCACGAAGATGAATTCCACAGACACGCCAATCGTCATAAGCTGTGCTTTGCAAAATATGAGAAAATGTTTAAATATTCAAATCAATTAATATCGCAATTTGACCTCTTTTATAAAACAAATTTAATGCAAACAATTTAAAACAACAAATGTATTGAGGAAAGTTTTCTGCATTCGTTTCTGCACGCGAAGTTTTTCGCGCGAATTGTAGTCTTTAACGTTTATAATCTAGTTAAAGTACAGTTGCCAGAAGATTGCATTTATGTTTCATTTGCCATTACCAGTCATTCAATTCTCTTCTTCTTGTTGGGCCTGACCGTTCAGTGGCAACTTCTTCAATTTCTTACACCAAGTTTTGGTAGATTCTCTTGAATCTATCGGAGTACTTTCGTTCGTTTGAACAAGTCAACACAGCCTCAGCAGTTTAACATGTTTAACCAATGTCATTTTTCACAAAAAAAAAAAGTGAAAAGGTTTTTGAGAGTGAGGACAATCGCTATCCTAAAAATTTTATATATTTTACCACCGAGTGAAATAAAGGCGTATACTAGCGCCCCCACTGTATAGTAATGGTACACCGTACGATAACGTGCCCTGTGTAAGAGGTACGATACACGAATAAGGTGAGTCGCACAGTCACAGTGAGTAGCAATTTTTAGAACATGGCATCGACCCATCGACCCATGTTCTAATCTGTTGCTTAGGGGTGAAGACTATCCAACTCCTTCTGTTGAGAATGCATGTTTGATCCACAATGCACCTACTCTGCATACATCGATCTTAAACCACAACCACCACGTGTATTTCCGAAAGGGATCTCACCAATAACCAGTCACAGAGACGAGAGGGTCTGTGGGGCTACCGATTCCCGTGGTACCAGTCCTTTGGGCACTGGTCGGCCCTCGAAGAGAACCCATTTTATAAAACAACAGATCTTTTCTTCCAGAATTGGGCTCCAGGAACCCTAGCGTCTGGTGCCCCTATGCACCAGACGCGGTGCTCAAAGCTTGTGCATGTACTGCAATGACAATTCGTACCTCCGGGGGGAATTTTAGGGAAGTGTTAAGAAGTGTAGTATTAAAACTTACAAACACTAAATAAAACTGATTCGCTATTAAACAAGTATAAAAAAATAAATCTAAAAATTAAAGGGTATTCCGATAATGACGGGATTTTCATATATATGGCCTAAGTTTTGAACCATAATAGGTAGACTTTTGAAATTTTCAAGGTATACAACCGTGGCCGCTTTAGCAACAAACACTAAATCCTATAGGGTGTTCCCAAAGTGGCGTGTTATTTTCGTTTATGTCTTTATTTGTTTAGCTGTAGGTGGCAACCACTTTAAATTTGCAGACAGTAATTAAAACTATGTTCGCTTTATAAACAAATATACAAAGTTAAAACTAAAAATTAAAGGGTGTTACATTAGTTACATGAAGTTTTTGAACCATATACCATATATTACTACGGCCTCTATAATAAATGGCAAAATTAAAGGGTTTTCCGACAGTGACGTATTTGCATTTATAGGGCCTAATCTTTGTAAAAATTAAAGAGTATTCCAACAGTGTCGTGATGTGCACGTATATAGCCTTATTATTTGAAACATAATAGGTAGACTCTCGAAATTTTTACAGGAGATGTGTGTCCTTATTTTTTGAACCATAATAGGTAGGCTTCTGATATTTTCATAGAAATTCCTTACATTTGAACAGTAATATGACACATAAAATTTACACAGATTATATTTTGCAATATCTACTGTACCAACAAGAAACGAAAGTAAATTTAATAAAAATAAAAGGGAGTTCCATAGATGTCGCGAATTTGAGAAATTTTACCTTCTCTTCTAAAAGTTATAGGCGGACACTTGGTAACTACGCAGGGTATTTTGTACTATGCTCTAGTATAAAATATAACTAAATTTTAAAGGGTGCCCCATAAGACGTGAACAATATAACAACTTAAACTTTAAAGTTGTACTGAACATAGCACGGAACCCTACGTGTGTGAGTCTGACTCGGACTTGACTGATTTATTTCTGTTTTTGCTCAACTTGCACAGGTAGATACCAGTAAGAAACCATATTGTCGGTCACAAAACGTTTTTGGTTTCTAAGTTGTTTTAAATAAATTAATTGTTATTATTTTATATTAAATTTATTGTTACTAATTTGTGATTTTCTGCCTGTCTGTCTGTTTGTGTCCGCATCACGTAAAATATACTGAATGAAATTTAATAAAATTTTATGGAGAGGTACGTTGGAATCGTGGTTCAAATATAGAATTATTTTTTCCGTAAAAAACTCTTATTGCCAAGAGAAAATAGAGAGTAATTAGTGAATTACATGGTGCATCAACTTTTATTTTTGTCAGCGGGTAATTTAAAACACTATTTACAGTGCTCTACAATTATTTTGGAATTTTATACAAATGTTAGAATTTTATATAAAGCCTATGTTTTTGAGTAATTACCCAGGGACGGGTACCTTAATATAAATTAATTACATAAACCATATCTGAAGCGTTATAAAAGTCTTAAAGTGGATTACTTTCAAAGCAAAATAAGAACGTTGACGAAGTGGCGGGCACAGCTAGTTATAAATAAAATAATTGTCTTCAGGTAAATTAAGTACTATAAAGTAATAAATTACAAAAATTACTTTTAATAATATTTTTCTGTTCTACATAAAAGCTTAAAAATTAATATTTTTTGGAAATTAGCGATAACAAATTTAAAAAAAATTCACATGAAAAAAAAATCACCCATAAAAACTTAATTTTCATAATACTAAAGCGTATGCATTCATTTCTATTAATAATTACTTTATTTAAAAAAAAAAAAATTATGTCACCGCCTATAAAAGGAGGCGGGGCGAAAAATTACATTTTATATACTGCAGGGTTCAAGTTAAGGTTTTTGCACATTCGCTGACTATAAAAGTTGCATTTGGTAAACAAAAGTATGGCAACACTTAAAAAAGTTGAATTTTTCAGAGGTGGGCTTAGTTTTTCTAAATGTAACTTTTTTCTTCCTGTTCCGATTTTTCTTATTTTCTAGCTTTAATAGGCTATGACCGTAAGAGATTAGTGGCGAATACGTGGTAAAGCCATTTTCTGTTTAAACATAATTTTCTGTTCTCCAACAATGTTGTTTGAATGCTTATTGCACAGCAGATAGTAGTATTACGGTTGAGCAACAGATGGCGCTGTTTGAAAATAAAACTGTTAAACTAAAATATAACCAGAACAACAACATTGTCATGTTATAAAACAACTTTTACAACAAATGTTAACATGGAAAAAACATTAACATGGACAGTCTACAACACTTAACACTAACATGATGTTAGTGTTAATGTTTGTCATTTTATGCCTAATGGGGACGGGGATAAAGTTTAATTATTTGGTTCTAATTGATTTTGCATTTGTTTATTAAAAATGTGTAAGGCACTGTCTGAAGAAAAAAGAAGATTATGTAGACAAAATAAACTATTATTAATTTGGGACCACCATCGTATAACATTTTTCATGCTCGTATATATATACATATGTATATGTGTACATTTTTTTAATGGTACTCAATGCGTGTCATGTGTCACATGAAAAATTATGACAAGCTTTGTTTCTTTTTTTACACTTCTCTATATAAACAGAATTAGAAACGAGGAAAAACATTTACGCACACAAAAATACCAACACATCAACAAAAGCGACAAGTTAAAAAACTAAACAATTTTTTTCCTCTTTTTTTTATCAATTTTAAGATTTTGGCAGCAACAACATTTTTTTGACAACTACGAGTATTAAGACTTAAGCACACTTTAAAAACAAAAGCAACAACAACAACAAAAACAAGCCGTTTTCTATCTGGTTTCAGTGCATTTGCAAACAGACACACACACACACACACACGCCTTCATATAAATAGTTCTGAAGTTTTTTTTTTGTTTCCCGGCATTTATTCACTTCCCTTTGTTGCTGTTAATAATAAAAGACTTTTAAAGTTCGTATTGTGCTCGTATAAACGAATTTATTAGTGCTGTAAGTTTGCTCTTTTTACGTGGCAGTATGTGTATGCAAGTATGTAATTGTGTATGTATGTATGTAGGTATTTGTTAGTTAACAACTTAGAGATAGTGATGTTAAAAGTCTTTTGTCTCTCAATGATATGTTAACGGTGGAAGTTAAACACACCAGGAATGAAAATATGATATAATTGTACTTTGGTTTTGACTGAATAAGGTGCAAGACAAACTGATAAGGTATTTATTTTTTATCTGTTTTTGTAAAAGTACGACTATCCAAAAACTAATTTCAAAGCATTTTAGTTCTATAATAATTTAACCTAATAAATATTTATTAAAAACGTTTTTGTGACTGTCAATAAGTGTCAGAAAATAAAAGCAAAATTGTGCTGGCACTTCATCCACATCAGCACTGGTTTAAGGAATTAAGTTTATTTTCTAACTGGAAGGGCACAACATGTTGTTCTTTTATTTACTATTTGTTTTTTATCATTCGAAAACTATTTTGTTAATTTTCGAAAACTTCATCGCAGTCACTGTTTTAAGTAATTTTTGCTGCAGTCTAAGGATTTCACTTTTTACATCGATAATAGTAATTGATAAATTTCTATAAGTTGTTGTAATAAATAAATCAGTCAAGTGCAAGTCAGACTCACACGCACAGAGTTCAGTACTAGCTTTAATACATATAACTTAAAAAGTACAATTTTAAAGATTTTTTAGGTCTAATGGGGCACCCTTTAATTTTTAATTACCTTTAAACTACTAAACAGTAGTACTAAACACTCTGTGTAAATATCAAGTATTTGCCTATAACGTTTGGAAAAGAAGGCCAAATTCCTCAAATTCGCGAAATCTAGGGGATAACCTTTCATTATACCCTTACCACAGGTTCGTCATTCCGTGTGTAATTCTTACAATATTCATTTCCGACCCCATAAAGTATATATATATTTATATCGGGTGGTCCAATTTTAAGGGCCGATGTTGAATGTGAACCAAACCTAAACGTCAAGTATTTTCTGCATTTAATTTGACATTTCTCAATTTCAGACTAACTCAATTTGAAAGATACACAATCGAGCAATGGTCAGAATGGTGGCAAGAAATGGCAACGTTGGATGATCAATTTTCGTAGAAAATCATCTTTAGTGATGAGGCACATTTTCACCTCAGTGGATTCGTCAATAAGCAGAATTGCCGCATTTGGGCGAATGATAATCCAAGAGTGATTGTCGAAAAACCAATGCACTCACAAAGAGTGACTGTTTGGGGCGGTTTATGTGCTGGCGGCATTTTTTCCAAAATGTGGCCGGTCAGGCAGTTACTGTGTGATAACGAACTTTTTATGGCCCGAATTGGAATATATGGATGTGGACGATATGTGGTTTTAACAGGACGGTGCCACTTGCCACACAGCTAACAAAACAATGGCTCTTTTGCGCGAAAAATTTTCAACTATTTTTAAAAAAATTACCAAAAACATTTTTACAAAAAATTTTACAAAATTTTTGAACTATTTTTACAAAAAAATTTAAACAAAATTTTTGAATATTTTTCAAGAAAATTTTTACAAAAAATTTTAAATAAAAGTTTTCCAAGAAATTTTCTATAAAATTTTTACAAAATATTATAAAAAAATTACAATAAATTTTAAAAAACTTTCCAACCAAAAATTTTTCAAAAAAAAATTTTTTCAATAAAGTTTTTACAAAAAATTTTCAATAAAATACTTACAAAAAATTTTCTATAAAATTATTAAGAAATGTTTTATAAAAACTGTTTATAAAATTTTACAAACAAATTTTCTATAAATTATTACAAAAAATGTTACATAAAATTTTTACAAAAACAATTTGCTGTATAATTTTTACAAAAACAATTTTCTATTTCTATTACATTTAAAAAAATAAATTCATATTCGCGACACTATCGGAATACCCTTTAAATTTTAGTAAGTGTTATTATATCGGCCACAAAAAAAAATTAAGAGGGGTTCAAAAAATATTTCCAAATACGTGAAAAACATGTCACTGCCAGAACACCCTTTCATTTATAGATTTATTTTTTATACTTGTTTATATATCGAACAAGGTTTTAATTACTGCGTGTAAATTGTAAGTTTCAAATTTCGCTGACAGACGGTCAAAGATTGTAGCGAAAACAATAGGGTTACGTTACTACCCTTTGGATACGGAACCCTAAAAATTATAAAATGACTAAAAATTAAGAAAAGCATTTTCACCATAAATAATACAAGCGATTTTACCAAGTACAACTATCAGAAAAAGAAGAATGAAATGATTAAACGATTGTTTAAGCGACACATACATATAACACAAATCGTTGGACCAAATGAACAATTATGTCCAATTTGTCAAACCGCTTGTGACGTTTATGTTGCTCTTAAGTATTATTGTCTAAAGATTAGTAAGTTCCCTGATCGGCCTTAGGCTGGCAAATAATAAAGGTCGCTCTAACTCAGTGTACTTACAAGTTTGAATTATAGTACCTCGTAGTGGCGTTCGGTACAAGGCTCCTAGCCAGATCTTGTCTCTTCGAGGTGGCTGGTTAAATTAAGTTGAACGAACTCTGAATAGACTTAGCTATGATGCTCTATATGGGTGGATATTTTTCCTCATTACTGGTAATTTTTGGAATTCAAGCTTGACCTAACATCAAACAGGAGCGCGATAATCTGAGTTACTAAAGAAACGAGGTTTTTTATTGACCGAGATAGATGGATATGAATACAATCGGTTAAGCCTCTCGGCCCGAAGTCTAGAAAGTTACTTGAATGTGATCAAAGTACCTTAAGCTGGTTAACTACGTTAGTGGTAGGTCATGTAAATTTTAGGTATTATCGCGCCAAGGTAACAATCTAATAGAGAGCGCATAGTGTCTGTCTGGATAGGACAGGCAGGTATGAGATGTGCCAAATATGGATGTCATAGAGAATCTAAGCCTTAGGCAAATACTAGCAATTACAGGAGTATTCACGATAGTAAAGAAGGTCGACAGTTACCAGTCGAAAGTGTGAAATCACTACAGTCTCGGTTAAAGGCTAGTGTTAGATGAGACTCAACGAAAGTTAGGTAGTAATAAATTACTAATCGGTTGCTTGAGAACCAATCGAAAAGGGACCCATAAAATTGATTATCTGTTTCTTTTTTCATGTTTACTATAGCGCAAGTTTTGTTAAGCAAATTTTCAATCCTGTGGAAGAGAGAATAGTAGTCACTTATTTAACTCTTATTTTCTCTTCCACCGAATTTAAAACTTAGAAAACCCGTCTCTGATACACTAAAAAAGGTTATCTGATTAATTTGACGCACATCTTACAAACTAAAATTGAAGTATTTGGCAAATCTTTATTTATTTATTTATTATTATAACAAATCTTTATTTATTTCAAAAGGTCTTGTACCAAGGACATGTTGTTTTCTTATCTCTACTTTCTTTAAAACTTCCAAATAACCAATTTCTAAGTTTTAAACTACTAGACTTAGAATAGTATTCAACAGCATTTTGTGATTTCATTTTTCAGATACTTAATTAAATAAATGACAATGTCAACAGGAATATAATCTTTGTTATTTTAGATCGAAACTGTCAGTTACAGGCATTCACACTTTAAAAAAATCTTACTCAACAATTTTGTTACTCCAAATTAAATCAACAATAACACAGTGAGTAATTTTTTAAGTCGTGGCAAAATAGCCATATACGGACACCACTACGTCAAAAAGGACCAAAAAAAAAAGATCCCTGTCTCCCAGTTTTGCCCAAAGTCCTCCAGGTTTTTTTTATGGGCCCTCAAAGATGTGGGGCCTCGATATCATTTTTGCAAAAAATGATCATTTACTCAAGCTCATATTTTGCAAACCGTTTGAAATTTTGATATACTCTCTGAGGCAAAGTTGTAGCTCTTGTCATAAAGAACAAAAATTGTTAACAAATAAAATCAAAAAAAACTTCATCTTCAAGGTCAAAATCGCAAAAAACTTTAAAGTGAAAAACTTTTGCGGCTACCTAGGAAGTTCATATGTTCTAGAAAGTTGTTTATTGAGATCTTAGGTTCATTTTTGTAGTTCATTGTTTCCTCGAATTTTGAACGGTTTGCTACCTATGGACCTGAACAGGAGAAGAAAGGTAAAAAATTGAACAAGAACAATTTTTGTTCTTTATAACAAGAGCTACAACTTTGCCTCAGAGAGTATATTAAAATTTCAAACGGTTTGCAAAATATGAGCTTGAGTAAATGATCATTTTTTGCAAAAATGACATCGAGGCCCCACATCTTTGAGGGTCCATAAAAAAAAACCTGGAGGACTTTGGGCAAAACTGGGAGACAGGGGTCTTTTCTTTTTTTTGGTCTTTTATCACGTAGTGGTGTCCGTATATGGTTATTTTTTTTCCGTGTTGCACTGTATAATACAACATTGTATTATTTTAACAATTCGTTGTGTTTAGAAAATGTATGTTAAAAAAAATCTGTTGTTTTGTTTAAGTTTTTGTGCAGTTTGTTTTACTAAGTGATGATAAACTGAAAAAAACTTGTTGGTTTTAACCAAAAAGCAACAAACTTTCAAGACATGTAGTTAACGTCAATAAAAAAATAACAAATAAATTTCGTTTTTAAACAATAAAGTGTACGTCGTTACAAAGCTCGTATTTTTCTATATTTTTTGGGGGTCGTAAAATTTTATTTCACCTGCTGTCTTGAATGATTTTTTTATATTTAAGAAACGCATTGTATTTCTTTCTTTAATTTTGATAAATTAAGATAGAAAATCATCACAACAGTATAAATATTTGCCTAACATTACTCTGAGAATTTAATCCGTAATTTGTAAGCATCAGCATCTACAAAGAAAAAAATTATTTTTTTTCGAGGTCTGACCAGCGTTCTAAGGAGACGACAAGTCTCTGTTTCCGGTTATTGGTGAGAATGTATTGGAAGACAAATTTGTAGAGGTGTTTGTTCAAGGCAATTTCATACTAGGTAAACTATCGACGAAAATAATTGCAACACTGCAAAAAAACGAGAATATTTTTTTAATAAAATTTTAACATACAAATAAACTATTAAGGCTTAAGTTCACTTATTCTCTCTATCAACTTAATAGGGTTGAAAGAATATTTTTTAAAAATTATTTGCTTGATTAATTTTAAAGAACAATATAAATAAAACTGGAGTGGAAACATACATATGTATATTTTTATGGATATTGTTAAGGGTTGGTTCGTTTTTAATTTTGAAAAGTATTTAATTAAATACTTTTCAATATTTTAACTGTTGTTTTATTTATTCAAATGTTTTTTATTATAGAACGTATTTTTAGTTTGTAAGAAAATAGGATACAGTTTTATAAGTTTTCTGTTTTAACTACAAGTAACCCTCCTACAACGCAGTGTTTTTATAACGCGATTTCGCTCCAACGCGGTTCCCAAAATGCTGAAATTTTCCTATAACGACTCTTACAACGCGAGTTTTTTCAAAAATTTATTAGTTTTACCACTGCGACCAATAACAAAAGTACTTTTCTTGTGATTACGTTTGCTTTTATTATTGTACGTTACGATTTTTATGAAAAAAGGCAATTCCCCGTAAATAAATTTTCAAAAGGCATTTTGGAAACTTACACACCGATGTAGAAAATACAAATTTTTACTAAAAAGTATAAAGATAGTATTTGATATGGGTAAGCAATTAAAGAATAGTTCAGAAAAAGATTCTTTAAGGGTTAGAGCAGAAACATTTAAACGAACTCTTCAATATAACTTATCTGCCTATCTGCATACAGACTTCAATATAACATTTCTTAAATCCATTAATCGTCGAAAGGTTATATGATTCTGAAAGTTAATCAGGCTCGGATTTTGAATTAGTACGACCCCTAACAAAACGTTCAAGACAGATTCAAATCATACTAAGTGATGAAGAGGAGTAAGATTTTTAAAAAAGTTGTCGTTTTATTATTTATTCAATTTGAATATGTTAAGTAGATTTAAAAATCCATTTTTATTTTGCTTTTGGTTTAGATAAAGCAGGTGTTATCGAATTATGTTGTTATGACACACGAAATAAATACAAAAATATATTAAGTACACATCTTATAAAAACCAATTTGACCAATTTTATACAAAAGGCACATACTAAATTTCATTTTGATAGGTCAAACGGTATGACCTGTACAAACTCCACAAAAATAGTGGCATACACATCGCAAAAATAGACAAAATTGATTCAGGAGACCTGAAAACGTATAATTCCATCGAAATCCCGACCTCGATTTTTTTTTAACAATTTCTATACTTTACCCTTATACTACGTATGGTAAAGTAAAAACTCTACCACCAACGAAAGTTCCACTCTTCATAGTTTGTTTGTCTTTATTATATACCACCTTATTTTTCGTTGTTGCTTTAGCCAACCTTCAACACTCAAATCTTTTTAGAACTGATTTTTCTAGATTCTAGAACGACCTGTGAAGAACTAGTACGTTAGCAACATGTATTCTATACACCTTTAGAGACTCTGAAGGCTATACTCTACATAATTTCAAACATTTCATAAACTGATCGATGTTGGACTTCTGGATTAGGAAACATTCAAGTCACTAATGGCGGCCAAATAACTAAATATAAAATGTATCTATTAGACAAAAGTAATAAGGAGTGGCTTGGTGAAATGGTAAAGATTGCCAAATTTTAAACCGAAGGTGCCTGATACAAATCCCGGCAGGAAAAAAACATCATCGCGGTGTTCGAGTTTTAGGATTCAACCTAGAGCTGGCAAACTATCACTATATCGATATTTTCGATAGTTAGTTGAAAAACTATACTATCAATAGTATGGAATTATGTTATGAAGTATTAAATTAAATTTTTTAAAAATAGAAAAATTATAAATTTATAACGTTTCATCTTTTTTTAATTAAAAAATAAAAATCTAATAATGAGATCTCTTTTTAGGGTTCCGTACACAAAGTGTAAAAACGTAACCCTATTGTTTTCGCTACAATGTCTGTCCGTCTGTCAGCGCCTTTTATCTCTAAAACCGCAATAGGTAGAATCATGAAATTTTCACAGATGATGTATAGCTGTTGCCGCTATAGCAACAAATACTAAAACTTATAGGGTATTCCAATAGAGAGGTGTTATTCACGCAAATGTGTTTATTTCTTGAACTGTATGAGGGATACACTTGAAATTTACAAACAGTAATTAAAACTTAGTTCACTATATAAACAAGTATAACAAAATAAAACTAAAAATTAAAGGGTTTTCCGATAGTGGTGTGATTTGCATGTTTAAGGCATAATTTTTGAACCATAATAGGTAGATTTTCACAGAAGGTGTACAATTTTGGCCACTATTGCAACAAATACTGAAAAATAGGGTGTTCCGAAAGTGACGTGTTATTTACTTTTATGTGTTTTTTTTTGAGCTGTAAGAGGCAACCACTTACAATTTGAAGACAGTAATTAAAACTATGTTTGTTTTATAAACAAGTATACAAAATTGAACTTAAATATTAAAGGGTGTTCCAATAGTGACGTCATGTGCATGTATATAGCCTAAGTTTTGAATGAATAGGTGGAATCATGAAATTTTTACAGGAGGTGTATAACCATGACCACTATAATAAATAGTAAAAATTAAAGGGTTTTCCGCCAGTGACGTGATTTGCATGACAAAGCCTTATTTCTTGAACCGTAACAGGTAGACTCTTGAAATTTTGTACAGAAGATGTGTTGCCACGGCCGATATGACAATTACTAAAAATTAAAGGGTGTTCCGACAGTGACATGATTTTATAAACCGTAATAGATACCCTCTTGAAATGTATACAGTAGATGTGTTACTTCGGCCGCTATAACTAATACTTAAAATTGAAGTGTGTTCATTAGTGACGTGTTTTTCACGAATATTACTTTATTTGTTAACTTTTAATAGAAAGTGTATTACCATGGCCGCTATAAAATCAATTACATACTAAAATTTAAAGGGTGTTCCAATTATGATGCAATTTTCGCGAATATTACTTTAATTTTAAAATTTAATGGTGTCCCATAAGACATAAAGAAATAAACAACTGGAATTTTTAAATTATACTGAACATAGTACGGAACCCTACGTGTGTGAGTCTAACTCGCACTTGACTAATTTATTTAAATCTCTGAAATGTTCCATCCAACTTTTGGTTTGTTCCTCAGTGGATGTAAGTAGAATTACGTTGCGATCACATACTAGTTGGTTTAATATATTGGTATTTTGTGTGTGAGGTGTTGTTTAGATCTGTAGCTTTTTTCGGTTTTATCTACCAATGATTCTTTTTACGAGCCGTTCTTTTCAACTTTTGATTTGTAGTTTGCTGGCCATTGAAAATTTTAAATTGTTTCGCTGTCCGATTAGGTGCTACGTTCTGTCTGTAATCCACAGTTTTAATTTGGCATAACTAAAGTTTTTTCTAAGGTTTTTAAAAGTAATATCGTCATATATGTTCTAATTATGATGCAATTTTCGCGAATATTACTTTAATTTTAAAATTTAAATTGTCCCATAAGACATAAAGAAATAAACAACTGGAGTTTTTAAATTATACTGAACATAGTACGGAACCCTACGTGTGTAAGTCTTACTCGCACTTGACTAATTTTTAATAAGAATATGTTCATGTAAATACTGTATCGAAATTGTTGGTCCTAGTAGCCTCTTCAATAATTTTATTCATAAAAATAGTTACCTAATATTTTTTTTTATAAAGGTCAAGATATCGAGTGCCCTGGTGCGATAGTAGATGTTTTAGTATAACAGTCTGCGGGATGTGGGTTTGATTCCCTTCCTGTACAACGAATGAGGGATAGAATGCGTTACTATGCATTACTATGCTCGGTACATTAAGTTAGAATATAATTTGCAATTAAAAAAATATCAACATAAATATATTAGTTTTATATCTGAAATAATTGTCCCGCCTTTGCTTATATTCTTTCGGATACTGTGAAAGTTTTAGTTATACAAAAATAGCCTAAGGCATATAATTTTATAAACAACATCTGTTAAGCGTTGTTCTATAAATCTGTTGAAGCCGTAATGACACTCAGCTTTTTCGAATTTTTAAGATTTTTATATAAATTTCTATACATATTATCGAAGTGTAAAAATTAACAAATCATCTAAACAATTTTAACTTAAAAATGACATTTTAAGCTTAAAATATTACAGTGGTGCTAATTTATTACGATTTTAAATTTTACTTTTTCAACTTGGCATTTTTTTGCGGATTTAAAGAACGCAAAAAAGTAAACAAAAATAGAAACATTTTTGTTTTCATTTTGTGTATTTTTCTTCTTCAATCTTAGATAAAGAAAAGACGAAAAAAATGAGTGTCATTACGGCTTTAGCATTGTATCGAATTTTTGACGATAGTATCGCTATAAAAAAGACTATCGATAGTGCAATAAAAACAGAACTATCGATAGTATCGAGAGTACTATCGATTTTTTGCCAGCTCTACTTCAACCCCTTCCAGACAAGTCTACCCAAAAAGAAACCCAGCTCACTCCTGGTTGGACGTTCAGAAAGGGAAAAATTAATGGCAAATAAAAAATGATCATCAAGACTCCACAGCACATAGCAATGATCTGCACCACGACACAATCATATGAAGGTGCTGTTTCTAGGCAACGATAGATGGCAGCGCCATCATATTGGGACAGGCTACAGCAGACTAATCAGTATAAGTAATACTTAGATGGAAAATCATAAAGATTTGGGAAACGGAAAAGCAAGGCAAAAATAATAGACAGAATGGAGGTGCTTTGTGGAAGCCTTATGCTTCTAAGAGGAGTAACAGGAAAAAAAAACAAAAAGAAAAGTCTAAACGTCTACTTATACTACAGGTTACAGAAGACTACTTATCTATACTTAGCCGAAAAAAAAACATAAAAATCAACGAATCGGAAGTTAGTAAAAATATTAAACGGGATGGAGATGCTTAGTGGAAGCACTATGCTCCCAAGAAGATTAATAGAAAAAAAGTTAAAGGCAATGTCAGTTAAAAAACATTCGGAGTATTTTTAATTTAGCTGAAGGGTGCCCCGATAGGCTAGTAGTGCCCCGGTAGTGTGCTAGTCTATCAGTTTGAAGACAGTGGGTTCGATTCCTACCAAAGACTCTAGGTGTTTCAGTACACCGAAATTAAGTTAGAATATAATTTGTAATTGTATTGTAACATTTAGTAAATAAATTTGTGTGATTTAGCACCAAACTTAAATTCAGTCTTAAATATTCAAGCAGTCCTTAAAAAGTAATTGTTGCTACAAATAAAAGAAAATGTAGAGATATTTAAGTTGGGGTGTGTAGAGCAATAGCCCTTAAAAAGAAACTATAAGGCTTAACAAAATACTGATTTAATAAATTTCATTTCATTATTCTTATAATAAACTATTTTACTTTTATGCCAAACTTATTTGACTATAAAAATCACAACTAAAATAATACAGCATCTACATTTATTTAGTCGCCCACTGTAAAAAGACAAAAATACATAAAAATGCTGCTATTAAAGTTAATGCAGGAAGTTTTTTTTTGAATAGCACATCATCATATTTAGAAGTATGATTAGAAATGTTTTCTTTTTTTATTTAAAGATTTTCTCAAGATTGATTTTAGTTTGATATTCTGCTTAATTTGACACTAATTTATACGATCACATAAAAATTTTTTATAACAAGCGGATTAAGATAAACAATAAAAATAAAATTTAGCGAAAAGTGAGTAAAGATAATGATAATGATAAATTTAATACTGCATCATATTTTCCCATAAAAAATATAACAAGAAAATCATTTACAAAATTGTTTTCTTTAATAAAAAGCTTAAGTAGTAAATGAGACATTTCGCACTAAATCAAAATAATTCTTGAAAAAAAAAAAAAAAACGATTTCCTTCAAAACAGACAGATGGGCAACAATTATAAACTTAACATTTTAAAGGGAGTAATCTGTGAGCCCTAGTATTCAAAACAATTTAAAGATAAACAATATACGCCAAAATTATGTATTGTTTTGTTCAAAGTTCAAGCTTCTGCTTTAAAAAAAGCTATTTGCATCAAACTAAGTCCTTTATGGGGACACCATTTAATTTCAATATTTGCTGCTATAGCATAGCAATAACAGCATAGCAAAGACATAAAGACATGTAATTTTCAAGTGCCAATTTATATATCAAAGGATGCGGCATTATACGTCAAATTAAGTCACCCATGGGGTAAAGCTTTACCTGTACCCATGGGTGACTTAACGGGTAAAGCTTTCTTCCATGGGTCTGTCTGTCTATAATAGTTCATACTCCGTCTATAAGAGTTTGTTATTTATTAGGTAAAATCAGGTCACTATTGAAACACCCTTTAATTTTTAACCGGGTGGTTAAATTTTAAGGGACAATGATGAATGTGATCCATACCTAAACGTCAAGTTTTTTTCAGCATTTAATTTGACATTTCTTAATTTCAGACTAACTCAATTTGAACCATGGAAAGATACACAATCGAGCAACGCGTTAAAGTTATTCAAGCTTATTATGAAAATGGGCGTTCAAATCAAAATGCATATCGTGCACTTCGTGATTTTTTCGGTCATTTTAATCGTTCAAATGTGGGTACAATTGGAAAAATCGTGCAAAAATTTTAGCAAACCAGGTCTGCAGAAAATATTGCTGCTGTTCGCGATAGTCCACCTCAACTCGTCGTCGTACCCAACGTACCTCTCACGCTCGTCGTTGATGAACATTATGTATAAAGACTTGCATTTACACGCTTACAAGGTGTAACTGACTCAAAAACTAAAGTCTCTTGATCATTCCAAAAGTCGTCAGTGGTCAGAATGGTGGCAAGAGATGGCAACAGAGGATGATCAATTTTCGAAAAAAATCATCTTCAGTGATGAGGCATATTTTCAACTCAGTGGATTCGTCAATAAGCAGAATTTGAGCGATTGATAATCCAAGAGTGATTGTCGAAAAACTAATGCATCCACAAAGAGTGACTGTTTGGTGCGGTTTATGGGGTGGCGGCATCATCTGGCTGAAATTTTTAAAAAATGAGGCCGGTCTGGCAGTTACTGTGAATGGTGTTCGCTATCGTGGGATGATAACGAACTTTTTATGGCCCGAATTGGTTCCTGTTGAAACCACATATGTGGAAGATATGTGGTTTCAACAGGACGGGGCCACTTCCCACTCAGCTAACGAAACAAGGGCTCTTTTGCGCAACAAACTCAGTGGCGGTGTTATCTCACGTGGTGGCGATGTAAATTGGCCGCCAAGATCATGTGATTTGAAACCGTTGAACTTATTTCTTTTGGGTTATTTAAAGGAGAAGGTGTGTAAAGGATGCAGTGTGTAATGGATAATGTCATAGAACATTAATTATGCCTCAGCGTTATCGAAAATTGGAGCATCGGACGGAGGTGTGCCCCCGAGGTCGCGGCGGTCATTTATATTTGATTTATTTTGATATTTTGTTCCATACATAATTGAAAATCAACATCAGCCCTTAAAATTTAACTAACCTTTAGTTAATGCGGGCACAATTTTGCATATTCTGTATAAATTTTAAGTGAATGTATTTGTGATTACGGTTCAAAAAATAAGACCATATATGATAAACCATGTCACTACCGTAACACCCTTTAATTTTTAATATTTGTTATTATAGCGGCCATTGTATAAACCTTCTGTGAAAATTTCAAGTGTCTACCTATAGTGGTTCAAAAATAAGGCCATATATGCTAAAATCACGTCACTATCGGAACACCCTTTAATTTTTAATTTTATTATAGTTATAGCGGCCACAATTTTGCATATTCTGTATAAATTTCAAGTGAATGTATATTAAGTGTCTGTCTATAACAGTTCACAAGTCAGACTTTCTTTGCATTTCAAGTTCACGCAAAGAAAACCATGGCTATGGTATGAACACAGGAACCACATTATGTTCTCTGTAACAATATATGGTTGCAATGAACAACTTATAGTTATTTCAATCATTACTATGGTCATTATAATTAATTTTTTGTTACTATTTGACTATTAAATGGTTACCGCACCAAAAAAATGCATTATGGTTGGTTTAAACTATATAATTTTTAAACCACAACTAATGTTTTATTTGTATTTTTACTTTGTGGAATTAAGGCCATACAAATAAAGAAATTCGTTAATATCACACTGTGTATTTTTTTATGTCATGGCAAAATAACCATACACGGACACCACTACGTCATAAAAGACCAAAAAGTTTTTCACTTTTGCGGCTACATAAGAGCTTCCTAAACGGTGGTAAGAATCATTCCTAGGAAGTTCGTATGTTCTAGAAAGTTGTTTATTGAGATCTTAGGTTCATTTTTGTAGTTGATTGTTTCCTTGAATTTTGAACGGTTTGGTACCTATGAACCTGAACAGGGGAAAAAAGGTAAAAAATATTTAATTTTTTAAAATTTTTTGCGATTTTGACCTTGAAGATGAAGTTCTTTTTGATTTTATATATTGACAATTTTTGTTCTTTATGACAAGAGCTACAACTTTGCTTTAGAGAGTATATCAAAATTCCAAACGGTTTGCAAAATATGAGCTTGAGTAAATGATCATTTTTTTTACAAAAATGACATCGAGGCCCCACATCTTTGAGGGCCCATAAAAAAAAACTGGAGGACTTTGGGCAAAACTGGGAGACAGGGGTCTTTTTTTTTTTTTGGTCTTTTATCACGTAGTGGTGTCCGTATATGGTTATTTTTTCCGTGTTGCACTGTGTATTCATATGTTTGTTTCATTCTGTTTTTTATTTATTTGGGTCGTCTGTTTTTTGTGAGACATCTTTTTGGTTTAACGTTTTAAACTTCCTTTGCTTTTGTACAGTTTTCTAGAAAATTAAATTTATAAAATAACTTTTTGCTATTTTTTTATGAAATTTGTTTTTCTGCTAGATTTCCTGTAACCCCGTGTGCGTTTTTGTAAATTTCGTTCATTGTATGTCACAGTATGATGCATTGAACTAGTTTGGCTTTACACAAATGATGAAATCATTCCATGAAATCAAAAACATGTGTTTTGCTTTGCCACATCTGTATATTGAATTAGTGATCCATGGAGTCTTTTAAAGTTAAAAATTTTACTTATTTCCTGTTACTAACAATTTTATCCCACTTTCCGTTTTGCTTGAGTTCATTTTCGAGCATAAAATGTTTGCATTTTTCATCAGAATTGCAAACCGTGTGGAAATTTCTATTAAAAATATTTCTTCTATTTCTTATAGTTGAGATTTGTTATGTCTCTTTACCCACCATTAAAGCGAAGGTTTCTGCACTGACTAGCAGTTTCTTTTTTATTATAAAATATTTTGTGCAAGAAACTGCTCGTTGGGCAAAATCGTTAAATAATTTAAATAACTTTTTCTTTGGTATTTTTAATATTTGTTTAGGAAGAATGGTCATAATCGGCATTTGAATGTGTTTATTTTTTTAAGAGCATCAGCATTTTTACTCATTTGACGGTATGAATATGCTTAACATTTCGAAGATTTTAAGAGCCAATGGAAGTGTAAAGTAATAAACTTTCAAGGCACGTGAAAAGGAGTTTTAAATGAAAGAAAGCTTTAAAAATAGTTTTAAATAAATTGTTTAAATGAAAATAGTTTTAAATGAAAATTAAAAAAAAAAAAAAAAAAAAAATTAAATTCCATAAAAGTTTTTGAAATTTTTATTTTTTCAGTACTTTGTTCAATACAACTTGAAAAGTACCATTTATTAATTTTTACATGTCATTTATTTTTATTTTTATATTATATTGTTATTTCTGGCTTTTAAATATTTTAAATTTTTGTGTGTTTGGTTCAGAAGATAAGCACATCACAAACACGTCTTCTAAGGGAATACCCTTTAACTTTTATTTATTTTTTAAACTTGCTATTACAGTGAGCATAGAACTACAATATTTTTATTTTTATTAATTTTATTTTGAATAATTATTGTTATAGTAGTAGTAATTATTGTTATAGTAGACATTTTTTTTATTACGTAAAACCACGTCACTATTGAAACACCCTTTAATTTTTAATTTTATTATAGTTATAGCGGGCACAATTTTGCATATTCTGTATTAATTTCATGTGAATGTATATTACGGTTTCAAAAATAATACCATATACGTTAAAACCATGTCACTATCGTAACACCCTTTAATTTTTAATAATTTTTATTATAGCGGCCATTGTAATAAACCTTCGGTGAAAATTTCAAGTGTCTACCTAAAGTGATTCAAAATTAAGCTCATATATGTTAAAATCACGTCACTATCGGAACACCCTTTAGTTCTTAGTTTTATTTTTATACCCTTCACCACAGGTGGAAAGGGTATATATAAGTTTGTCATTCCGTGTGTAATTTCTACAATATTCATTTCCGACCCCATAAAGTATATATATTCTGGATCCTTATACATAGAGAAGTTGATGAAGCGATGTCCGTCTGTCCGTCTGTCCGTCTATCCGTCTGTCCGCCTGTCCGTCTGTCCGTGTTAGTGTGGTAATGTCATTTGCCAAGGCACCAGAAGAGATACAAAAAATTTAAGCACACCAATCTGTCAGGCATAGTTTCGAAAATTTTGGTATTGAAATTCAGCAACATCGGATCATTCCTTTGCAGGCTACGGGCCAAAAACCACGCCCACCTATATTTTTTCACGTTTTTTCAGGTTTTTTTTTAAATTTTTTTCAGCTTTGCCTTTTTTTTGATTCTGTTTTGCCTTTTTTTCTCAAATAAATATTAGACTGCGACAGGTAGATCGCAAAGAGTGCATACAGATCTCGGGGGATCAATAACCCCTGCGAGGGGCGATTTTTGTTTGTTTTTAGATTGGTAGGGTTTTTCTGCTTTGATTTGTATTAGTGACCTTAATAGAAAGCAATACACATAGAGGTAGCCAATGGACCCACAGGGTACCCACTGATAAATAGGAGCAGTTAAAAGGACCCCCCATGTGTCAATATGAGGAAATTTTTTTTTGTAAGGATTTTTTTTTTGCTTTAGTCTGACCATTCTAACTCAATATAGACTGCAGAAAGGTCCTAAATTTAACAAAAAAAATTTTTTTAAAAATTTAAAAAAAAATTTTTTTTTTTTAAATTTCAAAAAAAAAAAAAAATTTACAAAAAAATTTACAAAACATTTTCAAAAATATATTTTACAGAAAAATATTAAAAAAAAATTTTTTTTAAAAATTTTCCAAAAAATTTTCGAACAAAATTTTACAAAAAATTTTTAAAAAATTATTTTTACAAAAAATTTTTACACACATTTTTAGAAATATTAAAACAAAAATTTCAATATTTCTTTGAAAATGAAAATCATGACTGTAACATAACATATAATTAATATTAAGATTATACATATGTATGTATGTTTGTATATAGAGTAACATATTTTTATACCCTTCACCACAGGTGGAAAGGGTATATATAAGTTTGTCATTCCGTGTGTAATTTCTACAATATTCATTTCCGACCCCATAAAGTATATATATTCTGGATCCTTATACATAGAGAAGTTGATTGAGCGATGTCCGTCTGTCCGTCTGTCCGTCTGTCCGTCTGTCCGTCTGTCCGTCTGTCCGTGTTAGTGTGGTAATGTCATTTGCCAAGGCACCAGAAGAGATACAAAAAATTTAAGCACACCAATCTGTCAGGCATAGTTTCGAAAATTTTGGTATTGCAATTCAGCAACATCGGATCATTCCTTTGGAGGCTACGGGCCAAAAACCACCCCCACCTATATTTTTTTTACGTTTTTTTTACGTTTTTTATACCCTTCACCACAGGTGGAAAGGGTATATATAAGTTTGTCATTCCGTGTGTAATTTCTACAATATTCATTTCCGACCCCATAAAGTATATATATTCTGGATCCTTATATATAGAGAAGTTGATTGAGCGATGTCCGTCTGTCCGTCTGTCCGTCTGTCCGTCTGTCCGTCTGTCCGTCTGTCCGTCTGTCCGTGTTAGTGTGGTAATGTCATTTGCCAAGGCACCAGAAGAGATACAAAAAATTTAAGCACACCAATCTGTCAGGCATAGTTTCGAAAATTTTGGTATTGCAATTCAGCAACATCGGATCATTCCTTTGGAGGCTACGGGCCAAAAACCACGCCCACCTATATTTTTTTTACGTTTTTTTTTAATTTTTTTCGGCTTTAATGATTCTGTTTTGCCTTTTTTTGTCAAATAAATATTAGAATGTGACAGGTAGATCGCAAGGAGTGCATACAGATCTCGGGGGATCAATAACCCCCTGCGAGGGGCGATTTTTGTTTGTTTTTAGATTGGTAGGGTTTTTCTGCTTTGATTTGTATTAGAGACCTTAATAGAAAGCAATACGCATAGAGGTAGCCAATGGACCCACAGGGTACCTACTGACAAATAGGAGCAGTTAAAAGGGCCCCCCATGTGTCAATATGATGAAATTTTTTTTTTTTTGTAAGGATTTCTTTTTGCTTTAGTCTGACCATTCTAACTCAATATATTGGAGAAAGGTCCAAAATTTAACAAAAAAATTTCAATCAAATTTTAAAAAAAAAATTTTTTAAAAAATTTTTAAAAAAAAATTTTTTAAAAAAATTTTTTTCAAAAATATTTACAAAAAAATTTACAAAGCATTTTCAAAAAGATATTTTACAGAAAAATATTAGAAAAAAAAATTTTTTAAAAAATTTTCCAAAAAATTTTCGAATAAAATTTTACAAAAAATTTTTAAAAAAATATTTTTACAAAAAATTTTTACACACAATTTTCGAAAAATTAAAACAAAAATTTCAATATTTCTTTGAAAATGAAAATCATGACTGTAACATAACATATATTTAATATTAAGAATATACATATGTATGTATGTGTGTATATAGAGTAACATATTTTTATACCCTTCACCACAGGTGGAAAGGGTATATATAAGTTTGTCATTCCGTGTGTAATTTCTACAATATTCATTTCCGACCCCATAAAGTATATATATTCTGGATCCTTATACATAGAGAAGTTGATTGAGCGATGTCCGTCTGTCCGTCTGTCCGTCTGTCCGTCTGTCCGTCTGTCCGTCTGTCCGTGTTAGTGTGGTAATGTCATTTGCCAAGGCACCAGAAGAGATACAAAAAATTTAAGCACACCAATCTGTCAGGCATAGTTTCGAAAATTTTGGTATTGCAATTCAGCAACATCGGATCATTCCTTTGGAGGCTACGGGCCAAAAACCACGCCCACCTATATTTTTTTACGTTTTTTTTACGTTTTTTTTTAATTTTTTTCGGCTTTAATGATTCTGTTTTGCCTTTTTTTGTCAAATAAATATTAGAATGTGACAGGTAGATCGCAAGGAGTGCATACAGATCTCGGGGGATCAATAACCCCCTGCGAGGGGCGATTTTTGTTTGTTTTTAGATTGGTAGGGTTTTTCTGCTTTGATTTGTATTAGAGACCTTAATAGAAAGCAATACGCATAGAGGTAGCCAATGGACTCACTGGGTACCCTCTGACAAATAGGAGCAGTTAAAAGGACCCCCCATGTGTCAATATGATGAAATTTTTTTTGTAAGGATTTCTTTTTGCTTTAGTCTGACCATTCTAACTCAATATAGATTGGAGAAAGGTCCAAAATTTAACAAAAAAATTTCAATCAAATTTTTAAAAAAAAATTTTTAAAAAATTTTTAAAAAAAAAATTTTAAATTTTTAAATTTTTTTTCAAAAATATTTACAAAGCATTTTCAAAAAGATATTTTACAGAAAAATATTCGAAAAAAAATTTTTTTTAAAAATTTTCCAAAAAATTTTCGAATAAAATTTTACAAAAAATTTTTAAAAAAAATATTTTTACAAACATTTTTTAGACTTAATTTTCGAAAAATTAAAACAAAAATTTCAATATTTCTCTGAAAATTAAAATTATGAGTGTAACATAACATATTTTTAATATTAAGAATATACATACATATGTATGTATGATATAGAGTAACATATTTTTATACCCTTCACCACAGGTGGAAAGGGTATATATAAGTTTGTCATTCCGTGTGTAATTTCTACAATATTCATTTCCGACCCCATAAAGTATATATATTCTGGATCCTTATACATAGAGAAGTTGATTGAGCGATGTCCGTCTGTCCGTCTGTCCGTCTGTCCGTCTGTCCGTCTGTCCGTCTGTCCGTGTTAGTGTGGTAATGTCATTTGCCAAGGCACCAGAAGAGATACAAAAAATTTAAGCACACCAATCTGTCAGGCATAGTTTCGAAAATTTTGGTATTGCAATTCAGCAACATCGGATCATTCCTTTGGAGGCTACGGGCCAAAAACCACGCCCACCTATATTTTTTTTACGTTTTTTTTACGTTTTTTATACCCTTCACCACAGGTGGAAAGGGTATATATAAGTTTGTCATTCCGTGTGTAATTTCTACAATATTCATTTCCGACCCCATAAAGTATATATATTCTGGATCCTTATATATAGAGAAGTTGATTGAGCGATGTCCGTCTGTCCGTCTGTCCGTCTGTCCGTCTGTCCGTCTGTCCGTGTTAGTGTGGTAATGTCATTTGCCAAGGCACCAGAAGAGATACAAAAAATTTAAGCACACCAATCTGTCAGGCATAGTTTCGAAAATTTTGGTATTGCAATTCAGCAACATCGGATCATTCCTTTGGAGGCTACGGGCCAAAAACCACGCCCACCTATATTTTTTTTACGTTTTTTTTTAATTTTTTTCGGCTTTAATGATTCTGTTTTGCCTTTTTTTGTCAAATAAATATTAGAATGTGACAGGTAGATCGCAAGGAGTGCATACAGATCTCGGGGGATCAATAACCCCCTGCGAGGGGCGATTTTTGTTTGTTTTTAGATTGGTAGGGTTTTTCTGCTTTGATTTGTATTAGAGACCTTAATAGAAAGCAATACGCATAGAGGTAGCCAATGGACCCACAGGGTACCTACTGACAAATAGGAGCAGTTAAAAGGGCCCCCCATGTGTCAATATGATGAAATTTTTTTTTTTTTGTAAGGATTTCTTTTTGCTTTAGTCTGACCATTCTAACTCAATATATTGGAGAAAGGTCCAAAATTTAACAAAAAAATTTCAATCAAATTTTAAAAAAAAAATTTTTTAAAAAATTTTTAAAAAAAAATTTTTTTAAAAAATTTTTTTCAAAAATATTTACAAAAAAATTTACAAAGCATTTTCAAAAAGATATTTTACAGAAAAATATTAGAAAAAAAAATTTTTTAAAAAATTTTCCAAAAAATTTTCGAATAAAATTTTACAAAAAATTTTTAAAAAAATATTTTTACAAAAAATTTTTACACACAATTTTCGAAAAATTAGAACAAAAATTTCAATATTTCTTTGAAAATGAAAATCATGACTGTAACATAACATATATTTAATATTAAGAATATACATATGTATGTATGTGTGTATATAGAGTAACATATTTTTTTAAATGCGTTTGATTTTTTTTTTTTTAATGCGATTGATTTAAAATAGATGAGATCTTTGTTTAAAACCTAGGTGCATTAAACACATAGACATCATCAGGATACCGGGTAAAAACTGCCAATAATAAAATACACACGTTTATAGGTAAACGTTTTTTTTTTTGAAGCCAGTATAGCTACATGGCTACACGACCACCGTTGTGGATGTCGTCAACTTAGGCTAATTTCTATTTTATTCAACAAAAGAAAATGTCACAAATTACATTATTATTGTAAATTACAAATTCATATACAAACAAAAAGTTTTGGAGGAGATATTTAAAAGTTTTTGAAAAAGTTATTTAATTTTATAAAAGCAAAATAAGTATTTCTACAACAATGTCAGAGTTTATGATGTAGCGTCGGCTTCAATATCATTAAGTAGCTGACAACGCGGCGACAATTGTAGCAAACGGAATTTGTTTTCATTTGTCTTCTATTTCTTTAACTCATGAATAATGATTTTTTCTTATACGACTTTATTTAAATAAAGAGTCAACAATATGGATAATGCTGTACATGTCTGTATAAATAAAATCACCGTGGTGAAGGGTATAGAAGATTCGGCACGGCCGAATATAGCACTTTTACTTGTTTTAAATGCGTTTGATTTTTATTTTAAATGCGTTTGATTTTTAAATAGATGATATCTCTGTTTTAAAACCTAGGTGCATTAAACACATAGACATCATCAGGATACCGACTACAAACTGTCAAAAATAAAATACACACGTTTATAGGTAAACGATTCTTTTGAAGCCAGCAAAGCTACATGGCTACACGACCACCGTTTATCTGTCGTCAACTTAGGCTAATTTGTATTTTATTCAACAAAAGAAAATGTCACAAAATTGTAAATTACAAATTCATATACAAACAAAAAGTATTGGAGGAAATATTTAAAAGTTTTTGAAAAAGTTTTTTAATTTTATAAAAGCAAAATAAGTATTTTTACAACAATGTCAGAGTTTACGATGTAGCTGTCGGCTTCAATATCATTAAGTAGCTGACAACACGGCGACAATTGTAGCAAACGGAATTTTTTTTCATTTGTCTTCTATTTCTTTACAATATGGATAATGCTGTACATGTCTGTATAAATAAAATCACCGTGGTGAAGGGTATAGAAGATTCGGCACGGCCGAATATAGCACTTTTACTTCTTTATATACATTTTAATATATGTGACCCGGCGTATGAAAAGGTAGCTTATGACTAAAAAAAAATTTTCCACTTTTTTTTTTTTGGTTTCGATAGTTTTTGAGACGCTCTTTCACGTGGTGAAAACTAGAAAGTCCTAACTTGTACTAAAAATGTAGAGAAAGAAGAGCACAAATGAAATCTTTGAAATAAATTTATTTACCAATTCCTTTTCTTCGTTATCTGTAATAGACAAGTCCACTGTAAAAATATTTTCATCCACTTCCATTTGATCTTCAGCTTGAAACAATGCTTGCAGTTCGTCCTCGTAATTGATACCAACATCATCGAAAGAATCATCATCATTCTCTTCGTTTTCACAGAAATCTGTTTGAAAAACCTCCCTAAATTCTTCTTCGACAGACATTATTCACAAGTGATACACGTCAGATTTCTGGAATATTTTTGTAAAGCAGATGTTAAACAATTAAAAAAGTCCAAAATTGAAAATATTCAAATATTAAAACAGAAGTTATAGTAAGTCAAAGTCGATTTGGGGATTTTTTTGGGGATAAAATCCCCAAAAAACCTGACAACGCTGTGTCAGAAACTGGTTTGTGCTTTGTATTGAAAAAAACATCGCTCTTTATATACACACACGAACTTATCTCATTTATGCTCTTTTGCATTTTTTGGTTGCCTTTTGGGCATGACTGTTTATAATGCAAAAGAAAAACTACTAAGAAACTGACGAAATGTTTTGTTTATCTTTAACAGCTAATTTTTCGAAATTTTGTTTTTGAGTCATAAGCCACCTTTTCATAGACCGGGTCACATATATTAATACAACATTATTTTGGAATACATAAACATACATATGTATGTAGTTCAAATCAATTATGTTGCATTTTTTAGATGTGTTAACCATTTAATGAATAAAACAACTATATGTTGTTAATCGCAACCATATATTTTGTTACAGAGAACATAAGATGGTCCTTGTGATCATGCTATAACTATGTTTTTATCTGTGTGTGTACAAGTTAAACTTCATATAAAAAAAATAAAAAAAATTTTTCCGTTTCTTTTACAGGGTGGTAACGCACCTTGCCTTGGGTCGATACATTTCGATTCAAAACATGTTTTAATTGATCAGCAAATATAATTTCTTACCCAACCGTCCCTACAAAGTTCAAGGGAGACTTACGTATGACTGGCCTTGTAAGTGCTATTGGGTTTAGGTTTCACTGAAATCAATTTACCTCATTATTTACCCCCTTTTTTTGTACCAAATCCTCCCATGACCATCGCTGCATATTCTGAAACACATATGTATGTACGTACATTTAACTGACGTCTCTTTCACTCGAGTTACCTTAGAGATTAATGTTTTCACTTTTTGAAAAGCTATATCAGGGTTCGCTGTTTTAAAGCATTTTATTTAATATTTGACTTTCTATTAGTCCCTCCCTCTGCATTATTTTCATTTAAAGTATTTGAAGTAGAATTTCAATGAAAAGAATTTCCTCCACAACAAATATAAAAATGAAAAAATTGTAACCCAAATTTAGAGCCATTAAGTACTCGCACCTTAAGTGTACAATTTTCAATTGTTTGTTTATTCTTTCAATTCTTTAAATTGCTATTTAGGACTTCTCTTCTATTTCGCCTGCTTTATTTAGTTTTTGTTTTTCATATCTATTTTAAGTAGGCTTAATGTCCTAATTTTTTATTTTTCTAATTTATTTATTTTTTTTTAACGAAAATACAAACAATGCAAAAGAAGCTGCACCTTACATTAACTTGTACTGAGTGGTCTCGAGTTGTTTGTAATAATTTTTTATTGTCCCTTAGAGTGTGTTTGTGTATGTGCGAGTATTTCGAAGGCAATTTTTTATCTATGCTGTTTTCTAAATGCTCTTTAATGTACTAATGTATTACTTGTTGTTGCTGTTGCTGTCTTCATTTTGCAATTGTGTCCTGTCCTGTGCTGTGTTGTTGTTTCATATTACATTTTTTTTCGTTTCCCTTGGAGCTTCTTGCAAAGTTTTGAGTTTTTCTGTGACAGACAAACATATTTATGCGCATTTGTTTGTTTGTAACTATGTTTTTATTTTAGGTTTTTTAGGTCCACATAGATTCGCTTTCGCTGTATCTGTTTTGTATCAAACTGTTTTATTTAGTTTCTTCTTTTAACTTTAGCAACAGGAATGGATATATTAGTCTTTTTGTTTGTTACACGATTACCGAAACGGAAAAAGTTTCTTACATTTATAGATGTAGAAATTTTGAAATTATCATTTGTGAAAGGAAGTTTGTTTTCAAAAGTTAAGAACTAATGTTATGGTGTTTAATTTTAAGACAGACACTTAAGAAGAATCTTAAAAAGAATTCTTAAGACACTTAAGATTCAGTTTGATAACATGACTTAAATATACCGTAGCTGGCCCCGGCTACACCTTATCTCTCAGATTCTAAAGGAACAGATTTTAAAATAACTATTAATAAATATCTATTTATTTAAGATTTTAAATATATTTTCAATACAAACAATTTAAACTATGAGTATTTATGACCTTTATCACTTGCTTAAAAGTAATCTATACATATAACATATAATAAAATAGTAACTCATTTCCGTCAGTCTATTTGTCTGCTTTTCATTTGTGTACGCATCACATCAAAACTACTTAATGGATTTTAACAAAATTTTGTGAGGAGGTACATTAGCATCCTGATTCTAATATAGAATACCCTTTTCCGCAAAAATATCTCATTTCGATCAGAAAGTGGAGAAAAAGCAGGGAAAGTACGCAATTTCCGGTTTAAAGGTACTGAAATTTTCGGTTTTAAACTGGAATATTTTTAACACGGTTGCGCACCTTTTATTTTAGAAAGTGGGATATTTTAAAAACTGTGATATTTTAAACACGGTTGCGCACCTTTTATTTTAGAAAATGAGATATTTTAAACAAAAAAGCAACAAATGGCGCCATTTGAATAAAATTTTGTATTTTTACATTGTTATCAAAATATTTAAATCACCTATTCAGAGCTTTACAATAATTTGTAGAAATTTAGAATTTTTTATAAATTTTAGAATTTTTTCCAGCGATGGGCACCTTAATATAAAGTAAATACATAAACCATAACTGAAGCACTATAAAAGTAAGAAAGAGTGGAATACTTTCAAAGAAAAAAAGAGCTGAATATTGTCAGTACGCGCACGAAGTAGCGGGCACAGCTATTATATATGTACATATAAGAAAATAGTAACTCATTTCATGTCTGTATGTCTGTCTTTCTCTCTGTGTTCGCATCACGTAAAAACTACTGGATGGATTTAAACAAAATTTCTTGTGGAGGGGTACCTTAGTATCTTGATTCCAATATAAAATACATTTGTTGCGCGAAAATATCTTGTTTTCAAGAGAAAGTGGAGAAAAAGCAGTCAAAGTACGCCGATTTTTTTTAACGATTTAAAGGTACTGAACACTTTGAGGCATCTTTGATTATTTGATTTGTATTTGTACTTTGTGGAATTACATTGTTATTAAAATATTTTAAACAGCATTTAGAATTTTATATTAATTTTAGAATTTTATCGTTTATTCAAATACTAAAAGATTATGATCATAAGAAACCATCCCAATTATCTTCATGTACAGATATTTAGTTTATTACTTCATAGAAAAAATTATTCCCAAGATATTTCCAAACAAATGTTTTTTTTTAAATGTTTATTGATTTACAATAACTTTTTTGTTTGAATCTAATAATACTTTTGTTTGATTTTTAATTTGCTGCTAACAGTGTTGCCGTAATAAAACTAATTGATCAAACTAAATTTATTAATATGGAAATTTTGTTCTTCTGTAATAATTAAATTTAACTTTTAAAATTTGAATAGCCTCTAATTATATTTGAATAGCCTCTAATTTAATTTAATTACATTTAGTTTCAATGATTGCTATTATAGCATACACAGCAATACAAAAACTATATAAGTTTTAAATGCCTATCTGTATATTAAAAGATTAAGGCCCATTATTATAACTTGCCATTAGCTGAAGTTAGGATTTTATCAGGGAGATAAGTAGTTTTTCATTATTATAAGTATAATTAAAGCTAGAAGTGACTAATAAACTAAAGGGAAGAACATCTTGCATTTAACTTTTAACATCAGATATAAGAGTTTGAAGTTGCTATGTTATGTCATCTATAAAGTTGCCGTATTTTCTAATCTATGAAGAAAAATAAATTCATATTAATTGAATTTGGCATTGAAAAATAGAAATGGAAAACAGATCTCGTTTGTTGTATATAAAATAGTTTCGTTTGTTTGTTGAACCGATAACTAATTTGTGGTTTGTTGAAAGTAAACTAATAAATTAAAAGTATGATGTTGCCACTACGTTTATTTTATTTTGTCAAAAGTAGTCAGTGTTTCTTATTGTACTACCATATTTTCAAAATTATTAATTTTATTTTACAATGAAGTTGTAATAACGAAAAATATTTATTGTTCACTTTATCGCTCTCTTGAGCAAAAGTGAAATTTAACTAAAACGTACTTTAAAGGCAAGTTATAATAATGGGCCTGAGAGGTATACGTCAAATTAAGTCATCCATTAGAACACTATTTAATTTTAAGTTTTATTTAGTATTGCGGATATAGCAATTTGAAGGCTGTGTAAATATAAAGTGTCTGAATATAACGGCTCAAAAGATAAGGCCATATACATAAAATAACATCACCTATCGGGACACTGTTTAATTTCTAATTTGAAATATTTATATTTATACTTACGGTCATAACGGACTATCTGAAATTATACATAATTTCCAAGTTACATCAACTATGAGGACATTAGTCTGTAAGGTAATATTGTTATTAGTTTGTTAAAATATGAAATTAGTGAAAGAATTAAATGATTTCTAGGGGTTAACTCAGACGATTTGATATGATAACCTTCACATTATATGAAGTTGGTTAATTACACGATAATTTTGCAGATATTATCCAAGAAATTTTATTTTGGCCCATTTATTAATAATTACTCATTCACAAAAAACGGCAACACTTTCTGTCATGCATTGAAAAAATAACAAAAAATTTTATATTGATTTTTTCAAGACTTCAAAAAGGAAATTTATTTTAGTAAAAAAATATTTAAAGCACAAATATCTAAACATTTAAAAGCCATTAGCTGCAGAGGAAAAGGTAAAAATATACAAATTTTTTTATTGAAGATATTGCTACATATTCATATGTACATACATACAATATATGTACATATATTAATTTTTGATTTTTATTCACAGTTTTTCAGGTGGATGCAATGGCCAACTTTATGTAAATATATATGACATATGCTTGTGATCAGCAAACAATTCCCATAACAATAATTTTGATGAATCAAATACAAGGTTTTGCCCCAATTGTGTTCAAGAGGAAACGCTTTGTGCCTAAAATATATAACTAACTAGTAGCTAAAATTTGACCATAGTTAAAAGAAAAATGGAGATACATTATTTTCACTGTTGCTTAAGATGTCAAATTCCATATATAGATAACATTTTTTAATAAATAAATTTGATATTTTAAGAAACAGCTAAATTGAATGAATTTGCCATTGCCATCCTGTAAAGTGAATCGTCTTGGCCTTTTTTAGGGTTCCGTACACAAAGTGTAAAAATGTAACCCTATTGTTTTCGCTACAATGACCGTCTATCCGTCTATCCGTCTATCCGTCTGTCCGTCTGTCAGCGCATTTTATCTCTGGAACCGTAATAGGTAGACTCTTGAAATTTTCACAGATGATGTATAGCTGTTGCCGCTATAGCAACAAATACTAAAACTTATAAGGTGTTCCGATAGAGAGGTGTTATTCACGAATATGTGCCTATTTCGTGAACTGTAGGAGCCATAGACTCAAGATTGAAAAACAGTAATTAAAACTTAGTTCGCTATATAAACACGTCTAAAAAAATAAACCTAAAAATTAAAGGGTGTTCCGATGGTGGCGTGATTTGCATGTATACGGCCTAAGTTTTGAACCATAATAGGTAGACTCTTGAAATTTTCGCAGAAGTGGTATAACTGTGGCCGCTATAGCAATAAATATTAAAACTTATAGGGTGTTCCGATAGGGAGGTGTTATTAAATAGTGTGTTTATTTCTTGAACTGTAAGAAGCATATACTAAAAATTTACAAACAGTAATTAAAACTTAGTTCGCTTTATAAACAAGTGTAAAAAAATAAACCTAAAAATTAAAGGGTGTTCCGATAGTGGCGTGATATGTATGTATAAGGCCTAAGTTTTGAACTATAATAGGTAGACTTCTGAAATTTTCACAGAAGGTGTATAACTGTAGCCACTATAGCAATAAATACTAAAACGTATCAGGTGTTCCGAAAGTGAGGTGTTATTTGCCGTTATGTCTTTATTTCTTGAGCTATAGGAGGCAACCACTTAAAATTTGCAGACAGTAATTAACTCTATGTTCGCTTTCTATTAAATTAAACCTTAAAATTAAAGGATGTTCCGAGAGTGACGTGCTTTACGTGTATATGGCCTAAGTTTTGAACAATAATAAGTAGACTCTTGAAGTTTTTACAAGAGGTTTATTACTATAGAAACTATAACAAATAATAAAAATTAAAAGGTGATCCATCAGTGACATGTTTTTGACGTATATTACCTTATTTTTTGAACCGCAATAAAAAGTGTATTACCATGGCCGTTATAACAACAATTCCTAAAATTTAAAGGGTGTTCCAATAGCGATGCAATTTTCGCGAATATGACTTTGATTTTAAAAAGAGGGTGCCCCATAAGACGTGAAAAAATTAACAACTTGAGTTTTTATATATATATGGTCAAATTTTACCCAGTAGTTAATTAAATTAGTCACAAAACTGTTACTATTAAACACAATTAGCGAAAATTGTTTTTGATTTAGCAAAATTTTTTGTTTGAAAATTGTTTGCTATTTCAGTAAAATTTTTTATTAGTTTCAGAAAAATTATTAGTTTGATTTTTATTAAATTTCAGTAAACTTTTTGTCTGATTCTGCCAATATTTTTTTAAAATTTTTTTTTTATAATTTTCAGTAAACTTTTTTGTCTGATTCAGACAAATGTTTTATTTGAAAAATTATTCTAAAGTCAATAAATTTTTTTTACCAAGTATCACAATTATTTGTTTGAAAAAATCGGGAAATATTTTCAATAAACTAATTTTAAAATTAATTGTCTGAATTTACAATTTTGTTTATAGGACCATATTCAAACAAAGAATGTTCTATTTAGGCGAATTAATTGTTTGAATTTGAAAAATATTTTTTTCTGTGCTTGCATTTATTTTTTTAAATAATCCAATTATTTTATTTAACTCTATGAAACTTCTCTAAATCAGTTGTTCTACACTTTTTGACAGCTGGTATCTATTTTAAGGATTAATCAAACTAAAGGACAATTAAAATCAAACTAGGTTCATTAACTTTAACATCATTCTGAAGAGAATATGTGATTATGATATGATTTTAAGTAGAGCTTTATTTAATTGTAAACATAAATGCAGAATATAAGAGACTTCCTGTGTGCTGTGTGCACATTACTAAGAGAGATACTTGTGCTGCGTCCATTTATAATTTTACCTTATTTTATTTACCGCTTTGCTAGTAACAAACTTTGTAAATTTCTGGAAGATTGATCTACAATCCCTCCTTCTTAGCCGAATGTAACTAAGATCATTTAAGAGCCAGCGAGTTTTTTAAGATTTTTGCTTCAACCAATGGCACGTTTATATCCCTGTATTCGACCTCCAATAGTGGAAGATTTCACTATAATTAGGTCAGATTTTGGCGCTGTATTTTTCCCCCTTGCTTTCGGTGCACACACACACACATACTCTGTGAGGAAAAAGAAAGTTTACCATCAAAGAACTTTTTATTATTCCGGTCAGTTTACATTAAGACTTGGCCGTACAAACTTTTGCGTATGCTGTTTGATCGTGAAATAGGGAATTTTCTTTTGGCGATTTTCTACCCAGAACTTCTATTGTCAGCACCCCTACTAGGTATATAATTTATTCAGCACTTTTAGTCACCATTAATTGGAATAGCACTTCTGATCGTTCAGATGACGACTTCGTATGGTCTATTTTTTTAAGGAAAATTATGAAGCCATGTAATTGCTTGCACTAAATACTGGTTACACGCTTCAGCAAACCAGAAAGAATCTTAAAGGATCAATAAAAGGCAATAAAGTTCTCAGTTCAATAACTAAAAATATACTTTGATATAACAATATCTATATGCTAAGAATATTTCTTCCACAAAAACAAAAAACAATGACATGGGAAAACATGCATATATATTTTGGGGTTGATTCTTTTATATATTTCAGCATAGTCTCCTTTTAGCTGCATTCCCTTCATAAACGATGAATCTCCAACTTTTTTTTTTTAAATCTGTGTAAGATAAGATTTTGAATCTCCTCGATGTGGGCTTCTGTTCTTTTAATTTGAAAACTAAGAACCAAAGAATTAAGTAACTGCGATAACAATTCAAGAATCAAATCGTGTACTTCTGTTGTCAAAACTGCTGAAGTATGAACTCGAACACTTGTCATTTAAATTCTCCCAGACTTTGTTGACGGTTTCTGGTTTTATCTCACGAATGGATCTGACGATATTAGTGCGAATGATGCTGTGGATCATTCGCACAGTAACAGTCTTTATAGACAAAAAGTCTAAAGGCGGCAAATCGCAGCTCCGTGACAGACAATTAATATCGGCGAGATGGCTGATAACACGATTACCGAACTAAGTATGCCAAAAAGCTATTGATGCCATCACTCCAAAGTCCACACCAAACTGTCGCTCTTTGTGGATGTATTGGCTTCTCAATGATGATGTGTGAGTTTTCCTTAGATATTTTAACTTTGATTGTCGAAAAAGCCAATATTTAGTTGGCGATAACATTGAATTAGCATTTTTTTTCTTCCAAACCGTTTTTCAAAAACATAAGGGCGGGAACACATTTTGGCCATTGATTTCACGGCATTCGCACATGATGGGCCATCGCAGTTATGGATTTACCAGTAAAGAATTGTAAATCGTTAAAACGGCTCAACATTTTTTTCCTTACTTTGTTCATGTTGTTTTCGCAGACATTAATTTGATCGGGGGAGCTCTTTTCCAATTCAGCCAACACATTTTTCAAGTACAAAGTAGAGCCTTTCTTGTCTCCGAAAGCAAAGCATTCTTGAAAACGGTAATAGAGAACAACATCACCGCCGGTCTCAACGGTTGAGTCTCGCCAGATTCTTCAGCTGAGGGATGAAATCTTTAATTTGAATGTCACCTGGTAAATTACATCATCAACAATTTGGTATGTAAGCATCTGGGAACATTTCATCACCAGTAATTATAAATTAAATATAAAAATAAATTTCAGTCTCACACCGAGAGAACACAAATTTGCGGGAATCCAGAAAGGATTTTTGCCACGCGCTCTATTCAACAGCGAAAAAGAAATAATCAAAAATGTGTATAAATTCCCGAATTTTTTGTTTTATAGTATGTATAAACTAATAAACTCCGATGACATAAACAAACAAATAATATTTGTTTTTAATAATTTTTTGATTACGTATGAAAAAACTTTGGTTGTGGAGCAAAAATTAAATAGTTAAAACCAACCATGTTGAATTTATTGTACGTAGTATTAACATTTAATGATAGAATTTTAACCAAAACATGTTTATCGGGACCAAAGTAATGTTAAGAACAACTAAAATTTGTTCATCACAACCATGTAATGTTACAGAGAACAGAAGTGGTTCCTGTGACCATGATTTTTCTTTGCGTGTATTAGTATCGAACCTGTATAATATAGTATGTTCAAACCGTGTTTTAAGCGGGCGCATTTTATCTTGTTGACTTTAAACGCCTTGACGCCTATGCATCGGGGTATATGGTGGCTGCAGTCTCTGAGATTTGTTGGGATCTGAAAGTGTAAGATAAGAACCTTCGAGGTATGACCAAACGACTGGCTCCACAGGAACCGGTGAGTACTCAGGGACTCCACATTACCTGTGACCGGGAAGTAACATGTTTGGACCGAAATCGCAAGAACGGTGATTTAGTCCGGCGTGGTGTTGAATTTAAACAGAGGAACTAATGACGATTCAGGAGTTTAGATAATCTTGAACTCAGAAACCAGATAAATGAGTATGGTTATGGCAGTCGTGTTCTAAAAATCGCTACTTGTTGTGTCGCTAGGCGCAACAAGGTCAAAAGAAAAATCATTCACAATATAAAATACCTATTTTTACTATTTAAACCATTTTTCAACCCATTTTTTCTTCTTGTACTTGCCCTGTATCTGAAGGCAGTTTTGTAATATAGAGAGTGGGAGGTCTTTAGAAATAAAATTAAGTAAAACAAATGTTTTAAATCCTTTAGTTTTTAGTATTTTTGTTTTATGCTTTTGTAGTTGCTTCTGTGCTTTACAATTTCAGTTTTCTTTAAATATTCAATTTCTGTCTGTCTGTCTGTGTGTCCGTCTGTCTGTACGTCCGTCTATCTGTCCTACTGTGCCTTGTGTTCATTTGCATAAATTTGCAATTTTGTTTATTTGTTGTTTTTGTTGACGTAATATTAAGCATAAAGAGAAAATATTATTTTTTTAACAACAAAAAATTTTTTTTCTCATCGCAACTCAGCACACAGCTCATTGTTGTTTTTCTACTTTATATCTTGTTGTAGTTGTTTTTAGGACTATTTTGCTTAAGATGTCCAGTTTATTATCCGGCCGTTTTAAATATATATGTGTGTGTGTGTTAGTGTATACATTTGAATGTTTGTGTAAAAGTTTTAATGTTGATAAAACAAAATCTCTCTGGCTTAATTCCTGTAATGTTTTTCTATTTTGCTCTAATTATTTCTTTTAATTGAAAACTTTTTGTTTCAAGTATTTAAGCAGTTTTTTCCGTTCCAGTCTTGGCTTTTTTCTCTTTCTACGTATTTGTTGCATTAACTATGAATATGAAAATTTTGTTTAAGATTTTTATGTCTCGGCATTTCGACCCAGCTGAGGTATGGGTGAAGGGTTGTTGATGATGTTGGCAATCTTAAGATTATGTTAAGGAAACTTGTACAGACATTTAGTTTAACCTTTTCATAAAAACACTTTAATATAGCAAAGCTTGCTTGTATTTAAAATATTCGTAAGTAATTATATTTTTATTGAATTTTTACAACTCAAACTTAAGATCAAATGAAGTGTGTTAATTCAGAGATACATTGTCCAGTTTAATATATATGAGAAGGGGAGACGAGAAGATGATTTAGGATCAAATGCACATTCAAAAGTGGATGATTTTTCTCGATCAATTATATATAGTAGCATCACGATATTTACAAGACCACATATCCAATTTAGAAAAATGGTTGAAGAAATGGAGAATAAAGGTAAATGAATAAAAATGCACTCATAAAACTTTCACACGGCGTAAGGAATCGTGCCCTCCTATTCGCATAAATAACCAAATGATACCACAGCTTTCAGACGTTAAATACCTGGGTATACATCTTGACCGTCGCCTTACTTGGAAAAGTCACATTGACTTCAAGTTAACACAAATGAAACTAAAAGCAGTACAACTAAATTGGCTTATTGGCAGAAACTCCACCCTGAGCTTAGATTGTAAACTTCTACTGTACAAGTCGGTCCTCAAACCAATTTGGCGTTATGGGATTCAGTTATGGGGCACTGCCTCAGCTTGCAATGTAGAAAAAATTCAAAGGCGCCAAAATAAGATTTTACGTATTATTACATCTGCTCCCTGGTATATAAAAAATTCGAACATCCACAAAGACCTAAACATGCCATCAGTTAAAGCAGAAATAGCGAAACATGCAGTCACATATCTAAAGAGGCTTGCATCTCATCCAAACCCTTTGGCGCGTAACATGCTGAATGAACCTGGTTACATTCGACTAAAAAGAAGAGATACTGCTTTTTATGGCCGTACATTAGAGGGATGAACCGCAAATGATTTCGAAATCCGTGAAACAAACATTATTTTTGTCTAGCACTGGCTGGACTTAAAAAGAATAATTTATTTTAGACTTAAGATACGAGTAATTATTGTTAGTTCAAAAATATTGAGGATACAATAAATAAATTATGAAAAAAAAAAAAATATATATTTTTTTTTGTCCAGCACTGGTGAGACTTAACATGTATATTTTTATTTTTAGACTTAAGATATGAGTAATTATTGATAGTTCAATTATATTGAAGATACAATAAATAAAAATTGCGAAAAATTATATATATATATATATATATATATATATATATATATATATATATATACATACATATATACATACATATATAATTAAATATTCTAAAACTCCCTAAAATTAAAAAAATCATGAATTTTTTGACGTTAAGATTTGGTGATTTTGTACTCGTACTGTGAATGTGGGTTTACATTATTTAAAAGAAATTTATTAGTTTTATAGTTTTAGGATTTATAAAAAGTTTTTCTTATAAAATGGTATCTCTTATGGGGATGAGCTTTACTTTTTAACTTGATAATATTTTTGTTATTTGATGTTTTAATGGTCGTAATAATACTTCAAAAAGCAACGTTACAAAGCTGTGCAGAAGATAATTGGTTTTGTAAAACTTGTGTATTCATTGCGCAGAAAATATGGGACCTTGGGTCAGAAAAATTGTTCTGTTCCCACGGTCGCAACCCAGCGCATATATAATGGGGTATAGGAGTGTAGGAAAGGGTACGGACTACAAGATGGTGAACGATTTGTTTGACCTGGTTTGACCTCAAGAGGTTATGCTCTATTCAGTCGGAGATTTTAAAGCAATATGGACCTTTAAAGAAAATAGTTTGAAAATTTTTGAAAACCACAAAGAATTTTTTTTTTGGGAACTACTAGCTTATAAGTTATGTAATTATAAAAAAATTATTTTGTAAAAAAATCATTTAAATCAAAAAATACATTTAAAGATTAAAATTATTTAAAAATTTTTTAATTTTTGCAAAATACAAAGAAAGTTAATTTTGGACCACCCTGTTCTCTGCGATAATGTTTAAATAAAGCAGTAATATTTTGACTCCTGATTTACTCTGGCATTTACTTTCAATTGAGTAATATAATTTTGAAATCGCTATTCATAAAAAAATGAATATTCCACAGGGGGGGGCCAAAGTTTGTCACTTTCTGACAAAATTTAAGTTAAAAACTTATTAATAAGTATTAGTCATAAGTGTAACTGAATATTTAACAACTAAAACCCACGTTTTATCACTTCACTATCATAATAAAATTCAAATAAAAATTAAAATGTATTTTAAACCCTCCAGCACACTTTCTTTCTTATCGTTTGATTTTTACAAAGAAAAAATTAAAAAAAGACTAAATTCTTATCTACAAAACAGAAAAAACCGCATACAAAAGTTATGGATTTTTGACCGCCTTCTCGTGAAATGATCCACTGTGCGCCGTTGATATTTTTGTGTACAGTCTAGACGCCTAAACTAAACACACGAAGTGTCGTATATGTACAGTTTTTGCGGTTTTGGGTTCAGGGGCATCAGGAAATTCGTAGAAACGAGATGTCATTCCAAGTGCATAGGGGTATATCAATACCCTCCTGGTCGAATTTTCACACACCTTACATGATTAGCCGTTAAAAACGACTCGCAGTAGGTCTACAATAACCACTTGCAAAATGCTTTGGCCCCAATCGATGACAAAAGGACAAAGGCGCTACTGGCCCTCGGAAAAAATACGATATCGCTTCTAGCAGCGTTCATAATGTGGCATTATGTGAATGGACATATGTCAGTACGTATGATAAGCTCTAGTCTCTAGATGGGAAGAAAGAAGAGTCAGTTCAACACCATCTCTGCTACTACCCAGCATGGGGCATTACAATAGGCCCAGGGTTTGGGAAACGGGAATTCTCGGGAAAAGCGATAAACAATTTCCCGGAAAATTTTTTGCTAATTTCCCGGGAATCGGCAAATATAAACTCATGACCACTTTATAGAAAATTCAGTACTTATTATTTTTTAATAAACATTTCTTTTGCTATCACACAAATATTTGATCGTTATTGTGCTGACTTAAGCATTTTTACCCCCATATTTATAAAAAATAAAATATATTTGAAATCTACATATTTTAGAACTAATTTTTCATACAAAAGTTGTTCGAAAATACATTTTAAATAAGTTTTATTTTTTATAAATATGGGCGTTAATAAGCTATAGATCTTGCAAGAAAAATTGGTAAACATTGAAGAAAAGTCTTCTAAAAACAGCATGTCTCGAGAAATATAAGACACAAGAATACGGCAGAGTCGCGTTTAATTCATGATGTAAAAACAAGATAAGTATGGTTAAAATGATTCAATCGTTTCTTAAATCGAAGAACGAAGTTAAAAAAACTCTGATAGAGTTCAATTGCCCAGAGTTGTTGGGTTGAAAAATATGTTCAGATTTTAGAAAATTTAGTGGCCATTTTAAATCAGATTAAAGATGCTTTAGAGGCCTTGCGCCGCAGGGGCACAAATTTGTTTAAAGCAAAATGATGTCTTTACATCGAAAGCGCTCGCCAAACGTACGAAAACAACAGCCAGTGACGACGGTCTTCACCGAAAGGTATGACAACAGTGTTTTATTTACTGGCGGAACAAATCCAATCAATTTAATAGCAGATGTTATTATTCAGACTATTTTGGCTATTAATTCGACTCTTTCAAAAACGATGGTTGAAAAGAAAAATAAATGAACGAAGGGATGATAAAACGTTTGCGATACTTAAGTATTTAAAAAATGGAGAAATTGCTAATGTGCCAAAAAATGTCATAAAACTTTATTTATCTTGTTGTTTTTGTCACCTGAATTCTTTTTAAGTTTTATAAACTGTTAATACTAATAAAACTATGAATTTTTAAATATTTTTTTGTTAAATAAAGTTATTTTCTTTAAGAGATGTTTTTCCTGGGAATCCCGGGAATTCCGGGAATACGAATATTTTTTTTTTGAAAAAGTCCGGGAAATCCCAAATCCTTAATAGGCCTGACTGACCTTCATGTGCAACTAGCTTTATGCGGGCGGCCCGTCTAAGCTTACCTAACCTCAGGGGAATTCCTAAATTTCATAACATAACTTGCTGGCAGATTTGATAGGTACTCCCTGAAAAAAGTGTTTCGTTACTATTGGGGCACGAATCAAAACTATAATGGAGTGTTTGTAATTTGCGTTACCATCTCTAAAAATTTAGTAACCTTAATATATCTAGGGCAAAACGTTCGAATTAAACTTTCGATTTAAGTACTTAGTTGTCATAAATAACTTATGTATTAGAATACGTTATTTGAGCCCTTGATTTTGAAAGTGGTATAAGTCAACAATTTTAAAAATCTAGTTTATCAGCTATTTCAGATTTCGTATAATTTAATAGTGGTATAAATCAGTTTGTTTTCAAAGTTTGGAGAAATAATTATGTACTAGTAATTTTGTTATGTCTTCATATAACGGTTCAGGTATGATGATAGTTAATTGTAGACGTTATACGGTGAAGAACTATAAGTTATGCTCCCAAGAAATGGAAACGAATAAGACTAATATCGTCTTATGATGAATCAGTTCATCGGAAGACGATTAGAGTTATGTTTGCCGAGGTTTAAGCGTAAGAGTAGAAACTTTTTCTACTTCTATTGACGTCGTTATTTTTCTCACATATCCTGTAACACGGGTCGTTGTGGGCTTGTTGGTACAGCTGCTTAACTTAAAAAAAAACCTCATAAAAACACAATAGTATTAAGTTTGAAATGATCGAGAAAGTAACTAACAACCTTAATCATATGCCAAGTTTCCAGTTGACTGACTGGGCTAACTGCAACTACAAGAAAAGCAACAAAAAACTTCTCTCTACTATTGCTTTTATATGCTGGCAAATTTTATGTTACTTTTTTTTATAATCAAAACATAAAATAAAAATAAAAAGTTTTCTTTAGGCAACAAATGTCTCACTTAACTACAAGAAGAATTTTATGATAAACGACAAATAAATTTCAAATACAATGATGCGAATTTAGCATGACAACTTAGAGCAACATAGACAGCCAAATCAATGTCAGAGATGGAAACGTTGTAATATTTTTTCCAGCAAAATTAGTACAACTTTATAAAGTTTTTTTTTTTAAGAAATAAATATAAGTTATTAAAAAAAATCTAAATTCGTGAAGGTATAAATAATTCAAATTCAAAGAAAAATTAATTTCATTTAAACGTTCGTATAAAATAAATTAAGATGGATAGATAAGAGTAAAGTAATACATAAAAAACAAAGAGAATAGCTTAAGGCGCTGCACATAGGGGTATTTTGGCAATCTTGCCGGACATTACTTTTTTTTAAATTTATATTTGCTCTCAAAAGTTCTTGAGTAATCCTAGATCAATCAAACTTGGCATAAAAATATCTTATGGTGTTAAGGCTTGAAAATAAAAAAAAAAATCGGATTAAGGAGAAAAAAGTTTCCCTTAGAAGAACTATTCCTACCTTTGAAAAATTAAATTTTGTTTTAAATTTTCTCACACTTTCGTTTGACAAACGCAACTTTTAAGATCAGCGAACGTTCAAAACCTAAACTTGGACCCAGGAGTTTCTAAAATAAGGATCTTCAACATTAATGTAAAGGAAAACCCATTATTTTCAAAATTCCAAAAATGCCCATAAACTCAACATATGGACTGGGGGACCTGAAATACTTTCAGCAATAGTATCGAGTATATATAACTTTATTACGGCAGTATCCTTTTCCTATCCCAGCTTTGGGATTTTAGAACATATAGACTAAAGCTAAAATTTTGATGTAAAATTGTAAAACATTGTCTAGATACCTAATAGAAAAAAAACATTATATGATTTTTTTTCAAGAAGGATGTTTTATTATTTTAATATGGAAAACCTTTTTGAAAAAATCAAGAAAAAAACTTTTTATTAGGTACTCTTCTTGTTTTTTTTTCAAAGACGTTTTCTTCTTAATTTTATAAGGCTATCTTTTTTTATAAAAACAAAAAATTTAACAAAAAATTTTCAAAATAAAAGAACTGATAACAATTTAAAAAGTTATATATATTGTTACGTTTTTACTTTACGTCGGGTTCTTCTAATTGCAAAATAAATACACACTGTTATTACTTTTAGTGCAAATCACTTTATTTATTAATACCACTGTTAAAAAATACAGCAAACTGTTAAACACTCTTAAAATTCGACAACTTAACTCTTTGACTTTTAAATTAATACTGCCATACTACTCGCCAGCATGATTCACTTATATAGGTGATTTAAAAGCACCAGAATGTTCTATTCCAGACAGGTCTGGCAGGTTCGAATGTTATTGCTCTTGTTTTCTGCTTGTGTGGTTGTTTATTTCTTTATGCCTGTATGTGTGGCTATTTATTTCTTTATACCTGTACGTGTGGCTGTTTATTTGTTTATGCTTGTATTTATGTATGGGGATGTGTATTTAACAGAAGAGTGTTTATTTAATCGTGTGTGTATATGCGTAAATGCGAATGTTTGTATGAGGTGTTTCTTTCTTTTATCATTGTAAGAAAATAAACCATTAATGTTGTTGTTGTTGTTCGAGAGTATTGTTGTTCAGAGCTTATAATGAATAAATTCTTCTTTCGTAACAATATTATAAAGCTTTTTTGGCATCTCCTTCGAAATTGTTTGCTAATCAATCTTTGGTTTCTTTCTACCTTTTCTTTTTGTGGTTGCGGCTGCCTGACATTTTGCCTTTATATTATCCTTTATTTTTCCAGGGGTTGGAAGGTCAGTTGGGCTTCTTCTGATTGATTGTCTAGAGGGAGTTGAAGCCACTTAATTGTTAGAACCCGAAAAACAATGGTTAAAATTTTTTTATCCTCTGCCAGGAATCTAAACCTGCTGTACTTCGTTTTGTAGATACGCACTTAACCGCTACACCAAAGCTATATTTTATATTTTATGTGTTCACAAACAGTTTCTATATTGATTTATATAAGCGAGACCCAAAATACCCTAGACAATGGTGGGGTTACATTCGACTAAGAAGCAGAAATATTAAGTCTATTGATCGAACACCAGAGAGGTGAATTCAAAATGAAATCAGCTACAATACAAAGACTAGTTTTCCCTGGCTAGCACTGGCTAGCGTTAGTTATAAGATATGTCGTTAGTTAAGGCTGATGTCAGAGCGCGCTACAATCGAAGTGTAGCTAGAAGCGATAATAGTTCATAATATATCAAAGCTGCAAGATGTTAGAGTGAGTGCTATATTAAGCAAAGCGATTTTGTTGTTTATAATAAATTTCAGTGTTTTGCGATGAATTCAGACGAAGAATTTTACATGTCATTTAATACTCTTAATGTATTTTTTGCAAAGAAAAAAGGAATGCGTCAAATAAATAAAAGACGACCGGAAAATAGCGACTTCTTCTGTGGTTTGACCTCACAGGACAGGACGTGTAAATATTTACTTCCGAAATAAATTAATTTTTTTTTCAAACAAAATTTTAATTTCAAAATATCACAAACCGTATTAAAAATGCATGCATGCAGAAAAAAAGTTATTAACGCAAAATAAATAAATAAATAAATAAATAAATAAGCAAATAAAACAATAGAAGCTATAACGTGCTACAACGCGCTACAAACCAGCATTGTAGAATGAACTCGCATTAAGCTTCGCTCTCACACTGACATATTTTGAGCGAACCCATAAGAAAAACACATGCAGTGGTTTATAGAGTGTTGTAGCGTAATATTATAGCTTCGCTTGTAGCGCGCACTCTGACATTGGCCTAAGTTGTAATTGAAAATACAAAAAAAAAAAATATTTCAATATTTTCTATATATTTTTATTTATTTTCTTAATGTCGTGAAACAGCCAAAGACTTTAGTGGGAATCCAACCCACAACCCCCAAACACATAGACTATCACAGTGCCTACTAATCTACCAGGGCGCCCAATGTACATTTTCAGTAAAAGTTGTTACATGCAATTTTTGCTTCTTTAATTTCATTTAATCTTATTATTTTTCACTGATCTAATACTTGACCAACCCACTTTCCAAAAACTGAAATGAAAGCAATAGTTTAAAACCTTATAAAACAATTTTATATTCTTTTAACAAAAGATACCTTAAAGAGTTTTTTTGTTGTTCTACAACGTTTTTGATCTTCTTTACATTTTAGACTAAAATATACTTAATGGATTTTTGGAATTTGCCTACCCACAGCCATCCGCCAACCCACTTAAAGCAGCCAAATGATTTTGATTGTAATAACATCAACAACATGACCAATTTGGTTTAATCAAATAGAGCAAACAACATTTTTAATATCACTCCAGTGCCTTTCACTTATTCATTCGTCCTTTTTTTACGAGGGAAACTTTATCAAGTTAAATTGCGAATAAACGGCCGAACTAACGAACACAGAGAAAAAAAAAATAAATACAAATAAAAGCAAACCAACCAGACATTTTAACTAAATAAAACATTACAAAAGATTCACACTAAAAAAAAAGACACACTGACACATTTACTTACAGACACAGTCTAACTTGTCTAAGTGTATGGGGTTCTACATCCTGTTGATATCACAAATTCAACATGACCTTTGTTAGCAAAACTTGGTTGGCAATATACAGCTACTTTCGGTAATTTATCACTAAAAACAATCAAGAAAAAATGTTTGTGTTTATTTTTACTTGACGTTTTACCTAAAGGGACTAAGAAAACTTAAGTTGTCAAAAGAAATTTGTAAAATAAATGCACTAAAAAAAAAATCTGAAAAATATTGAAACAATTTCAATAATTCTAATATACAAATAAATTTTCAAAAATATGTCTTGGCCTACTAATGGACAAAAAATACCGGATGTTATTGATTTTGAAGTTGAAGCGTCACTTGAATTATCCACAGACCATTCACCCACTATTGTCTATATATGGAACCAGCAAAATATCGTGCCACCAACAACTAGGATAGGTTATGATGGAGACCCATTCTTCTTGCATGAGTTCCAAATAGGCAATGCCCAGTGACCGTTGATATTAAGTCACGTAGCTGCATTTTTGGCAGCCGAAATAGCAAAAACGTTCTTTTCTGATCCAGTAGAGGCAGGTCGTCCTTGCCGTTTCACAAGTCGACTCATTGGACCATCTTACCTGGGCCAGTTCATATAAGGCTCGAATTATTCGATGCCCGCAAGCAGAAAGGGGAATGCCACAATAGACGTCAATGGCGCAATCGTAAGGCAGAGTTCCCTTCTTTGCCAGTTCATCAGCAACACAGTTGCCTTCAATAGTCCCATGCCCCGCACCCATTTAAGGATGTCCGGCATTCCAGGACTAAGTTTGATGTGGTAAACACACCTGCAGCTTTACTGTCGGCATACTTTTACTACTTTCTCTCTTTATTATCTCTTGGAAATAAGCTATTTTTGCGGCAAAAATTTGGTTAAGAAATTCATTAAGGTACGTGTTTTCATTATATAAAGGTACCTTGGATAAAATTCTAATATTTATATAAAATTCTAAAAATTATTGTAAAACTCTGTAAGAGGCGTTTAAAATATTTTAATAACAATGTAACTCCACAAAGTAAAAATACAAATTTTTATTCAACTGGCGCCATCTGTTGTTCAAAATATCCCACTTTCAAAAATAAAAGGTACGCAACCGTGTTTAAAATATCCCACTTTTAAACCGAAAATGTCAGTCCTTTAAACCGGAAATTGCATACTTACACTGCTTTTTCTCCACTTTCTCTTAGAAATGAGATATTTTTGCAGAAAAGAGGTATCCTGTATTGGAATCAGGATGCTAAAGTGCCACCTCACAAAATTTTGTTAAAATCTATTCAGTAGTTTTTACGTAATGCAAATGCAAAAGAAAAGTAGAAAGAAATGAGTTACTATTTTATTGTAACTATGTATAGATTATTATATTTTATTCCTTATGTTTTGGAGAAATATAAGGTGTTCAGGACAGAAGGATTTACTGATCAAAAAAGCTTCGAGAGAAGTGATTGAGGTTGAAGCGACACTCGAATTATCCTCAGATAATTCACCCACTATTGTCTATATATGGAACCAGAAAATATTGTGACAACAACAACTACCACAAGCATTAATTGGTTGAAATATAGAAAGTATATCAGTAGTCATTGTTCGGAAAACGTACCACTAAGAACACCAGAAGATGTGGACCAGATTCTGATTTATTTTGATCAAAACCTTAAATCAGCTGCCAAAAATTCGACAGAAACCAGACAACCAGCTAGATGCAATCAAATTTATTTTGTAGATGTCGAGCGGCTGTTGGCTGAAAAAAGAAAAATTAGAAGAGAATGGCATGCACACAGATCTCCTCAACTCAAATCTAGACTTAAAGATTGCACGAAACGGCTAAGACAGCTGCTAGAATCTCGAAGAGTAGCATCTCTGAAAAATTACTTGGAAGACCTCGACGCAACTGCACAATCAGGTTATTTATTATGGCGTGCATGTGGGAACCTTAAAAGACCGGTCGTACGTAAGCCTCCCTTGCGAACTTCTTGTGGAGACTGGGCAAGGAATGATACCAAAAAAGGCAATTTATTTGTTCGACATTTGAAGAAGGTTTTCACCCCAAATGTATGTACTGATATAGCTGAGTTGCCATCAGTAGAGACTAGTGCCGTAGTACACCTAAGATTGGAATTTAGCGATATTGAAAGGGCAATAGCAGATTTAAACACCAAAAAAGCCCCTGGCGTTGATAAAACAAGTAACAAGATGTTAGTTGAGTTGCCCCGTATAGCTCGCAGAATTATTCTGTTTGTTTTTAATGCCATCTTACGTCTTGAGGACTTTCCCACAGAGTGGAAGGGCTCTTTGATAACTATGATTCCTAAACTAGGAAAAGACCACAAAAAAGTAGAATCAAATTGGAAAAATGGTTAGAAAAAGGGAGAATAAAGATAATTGAACAAATATGTACTCACATAACTTTCACACTGCGTAGGGAATCATGCCCTCCTATTCGCATAAATAACCAAATGATACCACAGCTTTCAGACGTTAAATACCTGGGTATACATCTTGACCGTCGCCTTACTTGGAAAAGCTACATTGATTTCAAGTTAACATAAATGAAACTAAAAGCAGTACAACTAAATTGTCTTATTGGCAGAAACTCCACCCTGAGCTTAGATTTTAAACTTCTACTGTACAAGTCGGTCCTCAAACCAATTTGGTGTTATGGGATTATGCCTCAGCTGGCAATGTAGAAAAAATTCAAAGGCGCCAAAATAAGATTCTACGTATTATTACATCTGCTCCCTGGTATATAAAAAATTCGAACATCCACAAAGACCTAAACATACCATCAGTTAAAGCAGAAATAGCGAAACATGCAGTCACATATCTAAAGAGGCTTGAATCTCATCCAAACCCTTTGGCGCGTAACATGCTGAATGAACCTGGTTACATTCGACTAAACAGAAGAGATATTGCTTTTCTTGGCCGTACATTAGAGTGATGACCCGCAAATGATTGCAAAACCCGTGAAACAAACATTGTTTTTGTCTAGCACTGGCTGGATTTAAAAAGTATATTTTATTTTAGACTTAAGATACGAGTAATTATTGTTAGTTCAAAAATATTGAAGATACAATAAATAAATTATGAAAAAAAGCTTATTACATTCTGGATGTGTCTAAAATAAATTTGTTTCCATCTTTCTGAAATTAAAATTGTAATAGCATTTTAAATAAAGTTTCAACCAGAGAAGTATTAATACTTTTCGGGGAAATTAAACCCTGGCGTAATAAGTTGTTATTGTTAGGTTTTTTCTCTTTTATTTTTATTTTAAACAGCAATTAGATCTGAGTTGCATTTTATTCAAAAGTATATATACTTGTATTATAGTGTAAAACGGCCTTAAGTTGTTCCCGCACAATTGAATTGATTAGTGATTAAATTCATATTAACGATTACACGCAAAGAAAAAACATGTTTGAGTTAACCATAATCTAAGAGCAACATGTGATTGAATTATTATTAACATGAAAATATTTTATTATAATAATTATTATTAACATAAAAATAATGAAAAAAAAATCTATTTTCCATACATTTTGTATGGAGTGATTTTACGATGCCATCTTCATGATAGATGACGTTTATTTTTACGTTGTGACATTTGTTTTTTTTTTTCCACCAAATTTGTGTAACACTTTTTTCATTGATGTTTATTTTTGTAAGGTCATGACATCTGTGCACAATTTTTTGTGGCACTAATTTTTCAGTTTTATTCACAATGCTGCGACCTAAAAGATCTAATCTTTCGCATCGAACCCATAATGCAAGTAGAGTTCGGAATATCGCCAATCAATTGCATACGAATGAACAAGAAATCGCACAAGAAAAGCACCGTGTTATTGTGACCCGACTTCGTGCATTTCAAACACAAGAGGAAAGACAAGGATAAAATCGAAATCAACGTGTAGGAAGAAGTGCTCAATTGTTGATTTGGATCGAGTAGCAATTTATTACAATTGTACATTTGACTACAGGTCGCATCCTTCCGTTTATATTTGATCAATGGAGCTTGTGTGCAACTGTTGCGGTGCATTGAAGTTGGCAGGGAAAAGTTTAAATTACCACTCGGCAAAAGTTCTTTTGTCTTCAAATTTTATTTGTATTTAAATAGCGAGTGGTAACGTATGCATTATAGTGGAGCCGGCAAACTTCGTCTCACAGACGTCCCTGCGTGATTTTAAATTGCAAAATCTGTGGTCAATTGTCCATTGCAATTGATTCTTTGAAATTAAAATATTCCTGGATAAAATTTTGCCTCATTGAAGCATACTGTGATAAACAATATTTTTTGTTTTGTTGTCAACCATTGCACTATAGTCTATCAGCGACCGCAGCTGTTCATCACCTTCAGCTGAGAATGTTATATCAAATTGCAGAAAAGCTGAGGTCAATTGTCTATTGCAATAAAATTTGAAGGCAAATCAACATTTGCCGGGTCAGATAGTTGTTTTATAAAAAAGGAAAACATTTTAGAAACACTTTAGCCACCAGCTGAATGTTCGACAAATATAAAGATTTTCAATTGAATACCTATTTTCAAGTATTTGAAATTTTAAATAAAAAATATAAGCAATTTAAAATTCCATTATTTTGATTTACAGAAACTAGAGACGATTCATTTTTAACTTAAATATTTTATCCATTTTCCTTTTTCTTTACTTACAAGTAGATAAATTTTATGAGTGTAATTTAAAACAATGTTTATTGTTCCGCAAGATTTTGTCGTTTTTTTTTGTATGAAAATATTTTTTATTATATGTCTAGATGAGGCTTAGCATTTGCAAGTAAATGCTTTTATTTTTCTAAATTAACTTAAAAACAAAAACAAATAGAACACAAACAATTCTTTTGTTTTTGTTTTTTGCTGGGAATTTGCACTTTAGGGGTGTGCGTCATACTGTGGTGGAATTAAATTTTATATCAATAAATAGGCTTCTAGATTCAATATAAAAGAAACACCCGCTGTTGTAATATGATTTAAAGCTATGGTGACAAATCAATGTAAAATTTTTGGAAACTCTATTGTCATAATTCTAGCTTTGTTATTGTGAAATTCTTTATTTTTTAATAACAGAGTTTTTTTTCAATAACTTAAAGTTTCCATTGAATTGTCACTCACTGTATATAATGTTTCTTATAATCAGGGCCACCCATAGGGCCACAGCAGCGAAATATAAAGAATTTGCTGACACGTTTAAATTATTTATAATTAAGACTAGCTATATCTGCCACGTCGTGGGCGTCCTGGCAATATTTAGTTCGATTTTGCTTTGAAAGTAATTCACAGCAAATCTTTAGACTCTTGAATACATAGGTAAAATTGCATACTTTCACTGCTTTTTCTCTATTTTCTCTTGGAAATCAGATATTTTTGCGAAAAAAAAGAGCATCCTATATTTGAAACAAGATTCTATGGTACCTACATCATCATAAAATTAATAATTAATAGTCATCCTGTAGTTTTTACGTGATGCGAACACAGACAGACAGACAAAAATTCTAAAAATTTCAGTTTTGTATTCAATTTCTTTTACTAACTGCACCAGCAACACAATTAAAAAAAAAAAACATTTCCTGTTACTGTTTTGTTGAAGTGAAGAAAACACATTGAATTCACGGCATCATGACCTAACGCTGGTGTATATGTATAGGGGTATAATTGATATACACACCACGGTAGCCAGATTTTTTATTCTCTCTCCCCTAAAAGGAAATAAAAAAACACCTAAAATTAAGTTTTTTTTTTAAATTCCCTAAAATAATTTTTCTTGATTACATAAATAAATTTGTTTCTGAATTTTTCAAAAATTAAATCCAAATTAATTAAATAAAGAAATCCCCTAAATTAATCCCAATTTTAGAAGGCCTCTTTACTCTTTCTTTTGGAGGCACAAGGCCTTCTGTTTTTTTTTCTAATTTTAAGCACTTTTAATTTATTTTTAATTGAAATATTAAAATTTTTTGGGATTCGACCGTCAACCTCCAGTCTGATAGATCTTCGCGCTACCAATCAGTCTATCGAAGTATCTCAATTTCAATCAGAAATGAAGCATATAAAGGCAATTCAATGAACTTTTGTGTTTTATAAATAAGAAATCTAATAGAAAAAGCTTACACGACGATTTTAATTTGCACAAGAAACTGAGAGAAGCAGCTGGTATATACCGCAGAACATTCTCGCCGGTTCTCTACAACAGCAAAAATGAAGCTGTTTTTGAGAATGCAAAAAAACAATTAATTTGGAAGGATTATATTCAACGTCTATTTACAGACGTCGACAGATCATGTTTTAACATCCAGACAACTCAACCGATGACAGGAATAAACATCACTAAACTAAAGTGCAATAGCATCTTTAAAAAATAGGAAAGCAACAGGACCAGATGAAATACCCTCCGAAAAGATAAAGCTTATAAATGAAAATAACATTGAACTCCGTAAAAGGTTGATGAACCATATATATAATACAGGTCACTACCCGCAAGACTGGCTAAAATCAACATTTATAGCGATTCCCAAAACAAGTCACGCCAAACATTGTAATGATCACCGACTTATCAGTTTAATGAGCCAGGCTCTTAAAATATTCCTAAAAATTATACACAACAGGATTTACCAAAAATGTGAACAAGCGATGGGAGCAAATCAGTTTGGTTTCAAAGAAGGGATGGGGACGAGAGAAGCATTATTTTGTGTTCAGGTTCTAATACAATAATGTCGAGAGGCTAACAAGGATATTTTTTTATGCTTCATCGACTATGAGAAAGCTTTCGACACAGTGCAACATGATAAATTAATGGAAATACTTATGTCGATCGGAATAGATGACAAAGAAATCAGATGCATTCGAAGTCTGTACTGGCATCAAACGGCACAAATTGATGTGAATAGAAATTTGACAGATGAAATACCAATCTCAAGAGGGGTCAGACAAGGGTGTATTTTATCCCCGTTACTATTTACCATATACTCAGAGAGAATTTTTCAAGAATCCCTCAAAAATATCACAGAAGGAATAAAAATAAACGGCGCTTTTATTAACAACATCCGATATGCAGATGACACTACTGTACTAGCGGACAGTATATCAGGACTTCAAAAACTAATAAATGAACTCACTTCATTCAGCGAATCATATGGTCTTAAAATTAACATTAATTAAACAAAATTGATAATTGTTAGTAAGCAAAAACTACACAATGATGCAAAACTTATAATAAAAAACTCATATGTCCAGAGACTTCAAAATTTTAAATACCTCGGGGTCCTAATTAATGATCAGTGGGATCCCTCGAAAGAAGTAAGATGACGGATAGAAATGGCAAGAGATGCCTTTTTTAAATATAAAAAAGTTCTGACCAACCATGATATAAACATTGAGGCAAAAGTAAGATTCATTAAATGCTATATATGGTCAGTCTTATTATACGCTGTAGAAGTCTGGACTATTAAATCTGCCGATATAAAAAGACTAGAAGCCTTCGAAATGTGGGTCTATCGAAGAGTATTAAAAATACTTTGGATTGCGGACGCAACAAATCTCGAAATACTGACAAAAATGAACCAAAAAAGAGAAATTGTATCTGTCATCAAAAAACGGAAAACGGCATACTTAGGACACATCATGCGAAATGGAAAATATAAGCTACTGCAAACAATCCTGAAAACAGCAATTGAAGGACGTCGTACCAGAGGCAGAAAGGAGATGACTTGGATAAAAAATATAGAAGAGTGGACAAATTTAGACAATACGGCGAATCTTTTAAATGCGGCAAGAAATAGGAACATTTTTGAAAGGATTGTTAATAATTTATGAATCTATAATATTATAAAATATCAAATGTAATTTTTTTTATATAATATGTAATTGGAATGAAAATTGATATAACTGTATGGTCGCTTACATTCGAATATCGAATTTGCAAATAAAGAAGAAGAAGAATAGAAAATTATGTATTTGTCATACAAGATGAGTACATATTCCTACTTCCCTACTAAGAGAAGCGAAGTAGGAATGTGTACTGGATCTTTTAGAAGAAAGAGCCAAGGCCTCCTAAAAGGCCTTCTTTGGAAGGCACACAAAAATGAGGATCGTATCCGAGAGAAGGTCTAGGCATGCCTTATAGCAGACCTAAATTTAATTTTACCACTGGGATGTTTCTTGTGTTGTTGTTGTAAGAATATTCTTAAAATTAGAGTTCGTTACTTATGTACAAATTTTGTAGTTTTTTCATGACATACTAACGTTGTATAAATACTTTAGAAGAACCTATCAGAAAACCGATTGTTACATATTTTTAATTTATTGGTTGCAAAAAAATAGGAATAAACCAATTAAGCATCTGGTAAAACATAAAAAATAATACAAAAAACACACTAAATAATTTTTTGAACCCCCAATTTTTTCTCCTAACAAATGGTAACCCTTAAATTCTAACCTAAATGAAAAAAAAAATCCCTCTAAATTTAGAGAAAAATCCCCTAATCTGGCAACCGTGATTCACACATGATAGGCATGCATATGCAGTAGAGATCTGCATGAGTACATTCGTTTCTTAACTCACATTAATTCATCACGCACCCAGGGTTCCCAGAGATTTTTCGAGTCACATCCCCAATTTTAAAATTTTCATCCCCGAAATTCCCCAAAAACTATTTAAACTATCCCCGAAATTCCCCGCTAAAAAGGATACCGTTTTCATTGAAATTAACAAGTGAATATTCTATTTGTTCTCTAGTTAACTTTATTTAAAAATATAGTGTTCACTTTTTTCTATATTAGACTGATAACGTAACGCGCTAGTTTATCAGTCTGGGGGTTTCGGGTTCGATTCCGGCCAAAGACTCAGTGTTTTTGCATACAAGCAAAAATGCAAGTACTGTGGTCTTTTTATTAACGAAAAAAAAACTAAGTTGATTGAGGTATTACCCCACTATTTCTCGGGATGGATCAAAAGATTTAAAACAGATTTCAGCATTTTTAAAATGTATATTAATTCTGAACAAAGATTTAAGTAACTAGTTCTGCAATTTATTTCTTATTTAAGATTTTGTTTGTACCGAATAAATATTTATATGTATAAGCAATTGTAGTTGATATCTAAAATAACTTTGCCAGGTCTAGAAACAAGGTTATTTCAGCTGCATCTTGATATTTATAAACTTTTCTCCAAAATACGGTTAAGTTGCTCCACTGTTTTATTGCCATTTTTCTTAATTGTTATTTATAAATGTCTCTTAAAACATTGTTATTTACTACTGCTAACTCGGGCGGCCACCTTATTTATTTTCTTTATTTTAGTTCTATTCAAATTTTCTGGACGATTTGTTCAATTGAAATATCGAAACATCATATTAAAAAAGGAATTATTTAATAATAAAATTACAATATGTAATCCAAAAAGTAATCCCCAAAAAATCCCTAAAACATTGAAACTATCCTCAACGAAATCTCCAATCCCTAACCGAATTTTTTATCCCCATAAATAAATAAAAATCCCCGATTTGGGGATAAATCCCCCAGTCTGAAAACACTGCACGCACCCATACACACTTTTGTAAAATTATGTATCAGAGAGAATAGTGTGAGCAATATAAACATGTTGAGTAAGCATATCAGCACATGCTTTTGTTATGTTTTTTTACACCCAAACATTGCAATGTTGCCAACGGTTTCTTGTTAACACTAACTTTGTGTCAACAAAGAGGGAGGTATAAAGATAATTTTGACTATCTAAAATAAACTAATTGACATACATACATATGTATATACAAATGTATAAACAGTATTTTAAATATTAGTCCTAATCATAACAGTATTTTAAATAAATAAAATGCTGTTATGATTGGGAATAAAAAAACCCTATATTAGGTTTTTTACGATACTTATAGTAAATATTTAAATAATTTTTTTATTAGGATTTAAAAATGGTTAGATAGGTTGTTTGTGCCAGCAGAAGTCAGGAATTTCTGAACCGATTTTTTAAATGTCTTCTTTATTAAAAAGTTAATGCTTACAGATTGATCCCATTTAAAGAAAAATAAATCAGTCAAGTGCGAGTTAGTCTCACACACGTAGGGTTCCGTACTATGTCTAGTACGCCTTTAAAAACTCAAGTTATTAATGTTTTCATGTCTTATGGGGCACCCTTTTCTTTTTAAAATCAAAGTCATATTCGCGAAAATTGCATCGCTATTGGAACACCCTTTAAATTTTAGGAATTGTTGTTATAACGGCCATGGTATTAAACTATCTATAAAAATATCAGGCCTACCTATTGCGGTTCAAAAAATAAGGTAATATACGTCAAAAACATGTCACTCATGGATCACCCTTTAATTTTTATTATTTTTTATAGTTTCCATAGTAATAAACCTCTTGTAAAAACTTCAAGAGTCTACTTATTATTGTACGAAACTTAGGCCATATATACGCAAAGCACGTCACTCTCGGAACACCCTTTAATTTTAAAGTTTAATTTAATAGAAAGCGAACATAGAGTTAATTACTGTCTGCAAATTTTAAGTGGTTGCCTCCTATAGCTCAAGAAATAAAGACATAACGGCAAATAACACCTCATTTTCGGAACACCCGATAAGTTTTAGTATTTATTGCTGTAGTGGCCACAGTTATATACCTTCGGTTAAAATTTTAAGAGTCTACCTATTATGGTTCAAAACTTAGGCCTTATACATCCTAAAGTTCAAGAAATAAACACACATTCGTGAATAACACCTCCATATCGGGACGCCCTATAAGTTTTAATATTTGTTGTTATAGCGGCCACAGTTATACCACTTCTGCGAAAATTTCAAGAGTCTACCTATTATGGTTCAAAACTTAGGCCTTATACATGCTAATCACGCCACTATCGGAACACCCTTTAATTTTTAGCATTATTTTTTATATACTTGTTTATATAGCTAACAATCTTTTAATTACTGTGTGTAAATTTTAAATGTCTGCCTCCTAAAACGTAAACGTCACTTACGGAACACCCTATAAGTTTTAGTATTCGTTGCTATAGTGGCCATAGTAATACACCATCTGGGCAAAATTAAAAAGTCTGCCATACACATACAAATCGCGTCACTATCGGAACACCCTTTACTTTTTAGGTTTATTTTTTACACTTGTTTATAAAGCCAACAATTTTAATTACTGTGTGTAATTTTTAAATGTCTGCCTCCTACTGCTCAAGAAATAGAGACGTAAACACAAACAACACGTCACTTTCGGAACACCCTATAAGATTTATTATTCGATACTATAGCGGCCATAATTATACACCTCCTGTGAAAATTTCAAGAGTCTACATATTATAGTTCAAAACTTAGGCCATATACACGCAAAGCACGTCACTATCGGGACACCCTTTCATTTTAAGGTTTATTTCTTTATACTTGTTTATATAGCGAGCTACGTTTTAATTACTGCTTGCATATTTTTAGTGTATTCCTCCTACAGTTCAAGAAATAAACACATATTCGTGAATAACACCTCTCTATCGAAACACCCTATAAGTCTTAGTATTTGCTACTATAGTGGCAAAAGTTATACACCTAATGTGAAAATTTCAAGCGTGTACCTATTATGGTTCAAAATTTTGGCCTTATACATGCATTTCACACCACTATCGGAACACCCTTTAATTTTTAGTTTTATTTTTTTATACTTGTTTATATAGCGAACTAAGTTTTAATTACTGTTTTTAAATCTTGAGTCTATGCCTCCTACAGTTCAAGAAATAAACACATATTCTTGAATAATACTTCTCTATCGGAACACCCTATAAGTTTTAGTATTTTTTTACTATAGCGGCCACAGCTGTACACTTTCTGTAAAAATTTCAAGTGTCTACCTGTTATGGTTCAAAAACTAGGCCTTATACACGCAAATCATACGACAATCGAAACACCCTTTAATTTTTAGGTTTATTTTTTCATACTTGTTTATAAAGCGAACTAAGTTCTATTTACTGTTTGTAAATTTTTAGTGTATGCCTCCTACAGTTCAAGAAATAAACACACATTCGTGAATAACACCTCTCTATCGGAACACCCTATAAGTTTTAATATTTGTTGCTATATCCGTCACAGTTATACCACTTCTGTGAAAATTTCAAGAGTCTACCTATTATGGTTCAAAACTTAGGCCTTATACATGCAAATCACGACACTATCGGAACACCCTTTAATTTTTAGGTTTATCTTTTTAAACTTGTTTATATAGAGAACTAAGTTTTGATTACTGCTTGCATATTTTTAGTGTATTCCTCCTACAGTTCAAGAAATAAACACTTATTCGTAAATAACACCTCTCTATCGGAACACCCTATAAGTTTTAGTATTTGGTACTATAGCGGCCACAATTATACACCTACTGTGAAAATTTCAAGCGTTTACCTATTATGGTTCAAAACTTAGGTCTTATACATGCATTTCACACCACTATCGGAACACCCTTTAATTTTTAGTTTTTCTTTATACTTGTTTATATAGTGAACTAAGTTTTAATAACTGTTTGTAAATTTCAAGTGTATCCCTCCTACAGTTCAAGAAATAAACACTTTTTCGTAAATAACACCTCTCTATTGGAACACCCTATAAGTTTTAGTATTTGTAGCTATAGCGGCAACAGCTATACATCATCTGTGAAAATTTCAAGAGTCTAGGTAGGCTCCTGATATTTGAACAGAAATAGGCTGACACTTACAATTTACACAGATTACATATTACAATATCTTCTGTAACCACAAGTAACGAAAATAAATTTAATAAAAATAAAAGGGTTTTCCCTAGATGTCGCAGGGAATTTGACCATCTCTACTAAACGTTATAGGCAGACACTCAATATTTACAAGGGCATTTAGTACCAAGCTCTAATATAACCCCCCGAGGGCACTACTTGTCATTGCAGTTCATTCTCAAAGCTTTGACGCAGTGCTATCGGGAAAATGGGGGACCAGACGCCAGGGTTCCTTGAATCTTAATCTGGAAGAACCCCACCCTAATCCACGGTGGAACAGCATACGCCATGGATGCGTGGTCAGGAGGGTATTTGCCCGTTAGTTTGCGAACTCTGGATACCAGTCGACCTTCAATTTCAATGTAGACTTACCCATGCATAAGGAGCTCTGTGCGGGTGGACAACGTTTTCTCCAATAATGGCTTAGGTAAGAATTCAGAAGGGATGAACAGGAACGCCTCGCAAGTGGTGAACAGCTTAATCTCTAAAGGGTCTCCTATGGCGTTGAACCGGGATATTTCGATAGGGATGGACAAGGAAGCCTCGTTCGAGGTAGAGAGATTAATTTCTTTAGAAACTCCGGTTGCCACTGGCCAGGGAGGATATCGAAATAGTATGACAAAGAAACCTTGCGAGGGATGGACTGGTCGACTATGAACCTGGCCCTGTGGGCTTAGGCAAATCCTTTTCAGAAGCAGGCACCTCAAAACGTTCCTTCAACGTCGAGACGGAGTCTCTACAGCTCAAGCCTAAAAGTGAGTGGCAGAGGCAGAAGTGGGGACGGGGAGAGGAAAGAGTTTGATACGGCAGCGCACATTGTGTGTGAATGTCCAGCATTGGCAAGCATAAGACTCAGGACCACTGGTGGGTACCATGGGGGACCTGAGCCTTGAACAAATGCTAGCAATTACTAGAGACTGCGTGATGAGAAAGAAGGCCGACAGTTATAGTCAGAAATCACTAAAGTCAAGATTAAGGGCTGGTTGTAGCACATGAGTCATAGAGACAAAAGGGGGTCGAAAAGGGACTCCTTATGGAAGTGGTCTGCTTCGATATTCTCCCTACATTACATACATGCTCTAGTATAAAAAATAATTAAAAAGTAAAGGGTGCCCCATTAAAAGTGAAAATTCTAACAACTTTTATTTTTAAAGTTGTACTGTACATAGTACGGAACCCTACGTGTGTATTATTACGTTTATTTTTATTCCAACTTGAAATAATAATGTTAAATTTTCAATAATTTTTTTGTGTTTTATTTTAAAACTTTTTCTAACACAATTGTCGAATTATTTTTTGTTTTGAATTTCCAACAACAGGCAACTTATTGCAACAACTTTTTGCGAATAATAATATGAATGTTTTTTTCATTTTGTTAAACTTAACAAGGCCAGACAAATCTGTATGATTTCTTTTTCAATTTTTTTTATTTTTTCTACTAAAATATGTGCCATTCTTTCTCTTGCCTTCGCGTAAACTTTTATTGAAACACAACGACGCTTTAGAATTTTTATGGATAAAATCAACCAACCGTTTTAAGATTTTTTTTAATCTCTTGCGAAAAAAATAGATAAAGCAAAACTGAATAGAAGATTTACAAACGGAATTTTATTTCTTATTCCTCGTATTCCACTGGGAATTAGAAAATGTGAATTAAAGAAGTTTAAAATATCGAACATTAATTACAACTTTTAATAGTTTGTGATTTAGAGAAGAAATTGCTTTTGATTTCATTTTTTCTTTTCTTTTCTTTTCTTTTCTTTTTTATTTCTATTTTATTTTATAACTTTTAGTTATACTCATATATAGAGTTTATTATCGAATTAATTTTTAAGTGTGCACAATTCATATCTATATATAAAGGGTGGTAAAATTTTAAGGGACGATGTTGATTTTGAATAAAACACAAATTATTTAGGAAATTATTGTCATTTCTTTTTATTTTGATAATAATCCGATGCTCCAAATTTTCGATGACGCTGAGGTGTAATTGAGGTTCTATGCCGTTAATGTGCCGAATTATCTCATCCTTTAGCTCTTGAATTGTTGCTGGCTTATCGACGTACACCTTTTCTTTTAAATAACCGCAATAAAAGATGTCCAACGGCGCACAGTGGCTGAAAATCGTTTTTCGTTGGCCAAAATTCTGTAACTTTTGAACCGATCAAAATATTGAAAATTTTTTTTTTTAATGGATAGATATTTAGCTCAGCTTGATAGATGGATAGATATTTTAATTACATTAAAATTGATTGAGGACTTTTTAAGGAATTCGAGGTCAAAGTTGAACATTTTAATTTTTTAAACTTTCAGAGTGAAATATGGGTTTATTCTGTGTGTAACATAGTAAAATACCCCTCTAAGATCCAAAAAAGTATATATATTCTTGATCAGTGATGAAATCTAAGACGATATAGCTATGTCCGTCTGTCCATACGTCCGTCTGTTCATCCGGCAGTCCGTCCATTCGCCTGTCTGTATGAACACGATTCAGTCTAAACGAAAAGAGCTAGACCCTTGAAATTTGGTATATATATATCTTGAAGGATAGGGCAGGCTAAGTTCGTAAATGGGCCAAATCGGACCAGGGGGAATTCCCCTAAGAAGAACTAAACCAACCCCTGAAAAACTACACATTTTTACAAGTTTTTTTGTAAATTTGTTAAGCAAATGAAACATTTTTATGTCAAAGAAGGTTCAAGGTCTTTACCCTGGAGCCAGAAAATCATAAAAATTTATTTTTGGACCCTGCCCCCTTTTTGTGGGCGTTTATATAGCATATTATATGAAAAATAGTGTCAATAATTAACAAATTGTATTACCTAAGCCTAGATTGCATAAAAAATTAATTTTTAAGCTTTCATGACGAATGGAAAATGTACTCGGATCTTCTGCGCTACCTTCACCTCACCCCCCCCCCCAAAAAAAAAAATTTTTTTTTTTTGGTTAAGCAACAAGAAAATATATTTTTTATTCATTTGACTTAAATATTAATTGCAAATATTCCATATTTTGTTCTGTGCTATTTCTGTTCTTTAGTAGTTTTTTGGCTTCTTCATCTAAATCCCGATGGTCCACTTTCCATTGATTTCGAATACTGGATATGAACGGATCTGACGTTGCCAATAATATATTAAATAGATCTTCATTTGTTGAATTCCGTGAAATTGTCCTAGTATTGTGCTCTCTATAAAATATGTAATCCTTGTTCCTTTTTTCCTGAGCCTCCTCTGATAGATCTCCGAGTGGCACCAAATCATATTTAATGACATCTTCACCATGGTAAAGGATTTTGTGAACTGTTGCAGACATATTTCTCCATGGGTAGTTAGTTGTATATATTTTTGCAGTTTCCTTAGCATAATCTCCAAATTTTCTACAGTCAATTTCTTCATTGCACGCAAGTACTTCTAGTATTATTTTAAATCTGAAAATAAGGTTGAAATCCACTCCTGTTATTTCAGATGCTGTTTCTGGATATGAAAAGAATCTTCTTGCGGTATTGCCATCATTTGTATTGCCTGACCCTTGTTTTGGCTGATCTATAATCAGTCCACGTTAGCGATAGTCATCTTGAACATGTTTCTTTTTTGAACTTCTTAACTCTTTGTTGGTCACGTTGTTTCTTATTGATCCTGAAGACCCGAAATCGAAATCATAACTGATTTTTAGTATGTGTTCCATAAGTCGTATTCTTGCGTGTAGTGGTGATAATCCAAATTCATATGCATCGGTATTATCTAATGATTTTGCTGGGACTTGGTTTAATTGGGTTGATGTTGCTTGGCATATAATGCAGCTGGATGCACCCTTCGTGTTAGTCAAAGCCTGATCCACTTTTCCATCTATCATTGCCAGGACTAACTGGTAGCTTACTTCAATTTGCTGCCCATCTAACTGTAATTGTAATGGCTGTAGTGCTGTAATTTGGGCCTTGATATCACTAATTTCTTTATTAATAACATCATTTGTTTCTTTTTTGAATTGAAATTTGATTGGCCTGCAGTATTTCGTAGAAGATGGTGTCTCATTTTTCCAAATATCCATTGTTTGCGTTGTACTAGTCGAAGGCTCTGAATCTTCCAAAATCTTTTTCAATCGCAATGGTACAAATGATACCATGAACATATCTGAGTCAGAAATATTTTCACATACAGCTTGTTTATATTGTTTTTGTCCCGAAGAACCATCACATCCCTATTTACAAAAAAGAATTAACTTTGTGTTTCCGTATTTCTTCAACTCATTTCCTGTTATTGATTGCAGCAAGCGTGCGGCTGTGTGATCAAGTAGAGATTGTAGTTGTACCTCTGCCGAAATTGGTGTGATTGTAATAGTGTCCTTTGATGGCAAACAGTCCATTTTAGCAGCGGTTATGTGATGATATGCTGGATATATATTTGAGCCTTTTTCAATCGCACGCTGTCTGAGTTTAATATATTGCTGTTTTGTTAATTTCAAATCCAGAAATAATGCTAATGCCTCCTCATTTGTGTACTGTATTGCATCATTCGGAGTTGGTATACTTTTAAGAATCCGTTTTGTTCTCGGTGGACTAGCTTTAACAACTTTTTCAATGATATCCACTTTTGTAAATTGGTTCTGTGATCGTAATTGATGTAGGAAAGATTCTTTTATATTTGTAGAACCAAAGGCGTCGTTTTAAGCTTCCGCCTCTTAGATCTATCGCTGCAATTGTCCACTAATGATTTGCGTGGTCTTCCAGCCTTATCTTGCTTTGCTGTTTCTGCAGCGACCACTTTGCACTTTATATATAAAATTTTTGTTTACTGTACATAACTTCTTTGTAGCGTTTTTTTAGTGCTTTGACGAAATTATATAATTGCTCTTGCATTTCGGTGCTACACGAATTTAAGTTTAATTTTATTTTAACGTAACTAAGAACATCTTCCTGATTTTTGTTTCTAAAATACACTTCGGCCAGTTCTTTATAACTGAAGCTCTCCATTTTCTTTTGAATATTTTTATTTGCGTTTGTTATGTTTTATCCATACACTTAAAGGATTAAGTTATTACTGAGTAATCCCTTAACGAATCCGTACTTTTATAAATTTTTAGATACATGTTCTTCACACACTGATCTTTAATTTCATAGCAGGTAGCGCTTAAATTGAACAAAACTGCACTCATGCGTCAATATGAGGTTGTTTTTTAACTTTAGTGGTTTAATGTCGCAATTATTGTTATAAAATTGTTTATGACTTCGGTTGACCCTAACATTTGATAACAGGTAAATTTAGAAAGAGATCATATGCTTCCTGTAGAGCCCATTGTGATAATTTTATTACTTATTTTTTGCTGATCAAAACAAAGCCATTAAACCCTTTCGAAGGTATTATATTTATTTTTTTTTAGTTATACGTAGCCTAACCTAAAAAAAAATAAACTTTTAGGCAAAAAAGTGAGAATTTAATACACCATTGTATATGAATTTTTTTCGAGTAATTTCATTAAAATGAAAAAAGTGTTCTACAGGCGGCTCGTGGCGGGTGCAAAAGTATATAGCCTTAAAGAGGACACTTTCACCTTTCTCGTGGTCGTATACGTTTCTTGTTCCCTTTTGCTCCCTAGAAGTTCTATTCCACTAAAGTTTAATTTTGAGGAAAATATAGTAGTTTCATAAATATTTCATAACGCCCCTAATATTAAACGCTAGAGTTGTGTCTACTTACAACAACTAAAGACAATAATCCTACCAACATTATAAAAAAACCGCAGACCATTACCGATGATAGCTTGCGAGTAGTAACCATTTAATTTTGATAAAAAACCAAAGAAAAACACCTTTTTCTGAAATTAAAAAAAAAGTTGAGTTTGACAGCATGCCACTCCCACAATTATCAATATTTTAACATAATTTTTTGGCTACCTTAATTTTGTTATATTAACTACAAAATGACGTAAAAATTTTAAAAATCGGTAACAAAAAAAAAAAAAATTACTTTTGGCCAACGAAAAACGATTTTCAGCCACTGTGCGGCGTCAAATTACATGATCTTGGCGGCCAATTGACATCGTCACCACGTGAGATAACATGGCCATTGAATTTGTCGCGAAAAAGGGCCATTGTTTCGTTAGTTGTGTGGCAAGTGGCACCGTCCTGTTAAAACCACATATCGTCCACATCCATATGTTCCAACTCGGGCCATAAAAAGTTCGTTATCATCTGGGTGGCCGGCCGCCACCCCATAAACCGCACCAAACAGTCACTCTTTGTGGATGCATTAGTTTTTCGACAATCACTCTTGGATGGAGTATATTTCCATGGTTCAGTTAGTCTGAAATTAAGAAAAGTCAAATTAAATGCAGAAAACAACTTGACGTTTAGGTGTGGTTCACATTCAACATCGACCCTTAAAATGTAGCCACCCGATACTTATAGAAAGCACAATATGTGTTTGTTTGTTTGTCGGAAAGCTATAGCTGCCTAGTGAACCGATCTTTCTGATATTTCGTTATCAGATATATGGTTGGTTATATACGGTAGATATATATGATATTCGAAGTGGCGTGGCACCTCCCACACAAAGTAAATATTTATCATTGTAACAGTAATAGATAGTGCCCTGAAATTTTGCAGCAGTATCCTCTATATTAACAAACCTAGTTTAGAGAAAGATAGACTGGATTGGAATAGTAGGCGTGGTACCTCCCATACAGAGTGAAAAAATATCATCGTGTACATAGAGAACTATAATATGTATGGTCTTGAAAGTGGATATAAGTAACCCCCATAGCCATGCGTGTATTATAGAAAAACATAGGCTGAATTGGGACAGTGAGCGTGGTACCCCCATACAAAGTAAAAACTTATTATCCTGTATCTAGAGAACTGCAATAGGTAGTGCCTTGGAATTGTGCATCACTAACCCCCATATTAAGATACATTGTGTGAATATATATAGACTAGATTGGAATGGTAGGCATGGTACCTCCTAAACGAAGTAAATAATTATTATCGTGTAAGTGGCCAACTACAATGGGCAGAGGCTTTAAAATTTTCACACGTAACTAGAGTAGTGTGCATATTCTAGCAAAATACCGACTGGATTAGTATAGTGGGAATGGTACCTCCCATAAAAAGTAAAAAATTTTTATCGTGTTAATACGTATAGTCTAGCAAAAAACAATTGGGATGGGAACAGTGGGCGATGCACTTTGCAAATAAATTAAAACAATATTGACGTGAGAATAGCGTGCGTTTTCAAGTTAACGATTGGCCATATCTTTTTGTCCAAGTGTTTAATGTATTTGTTGTGGATGGGTGTAGCAAAGCGCAGCGGGGATAGCTAGTGTTTTATATTTCTTTTTGTTTGTACACACTAACTCACTTACTCACTCACTTGAAATTGAATCAATTAACAAAGTGAAAAAACAAAGCTTTTTTATTTTGGGTTTAGTTTTCCTGTGAAAAAAAAATCATACGAAATTTGCTGGTCACATAAGAATTTTTTTTAATCATAAAACAAAAATGTTTCTATGTATTTCAAATTATTTATTTTATTTTTTTCAGATTCCGCAACAAAAGGTAAGTGTGTTAAAATTTTCCAATTGAAGTGCTTCTAGTTTTTAAACAATTAAAATTTTGTTATTTTTTTTTTTCATAAAAATAATTTTGGTTTAATAAATCTTTTATAAACCACAATCATTTCTTATGAACGTATTTATAAAAGTTTCATTTAAAAAAAACTGAAAAATATTTTCCTCTCGTTTATAATTGAGATGGAAAAGTAAAAAAGGGGAAGTGGAAGTACAGGTTAGATAGACCTCAAAAGGGTTTAAAAGTTTTATTTGGTATTTTTGTTTAAAAGTACTATTTTATTTTAGACAAGGCAGTCGTAAACTTGTAATGATAGGATTATGTATAAAAGAATTTATATATTTGTGGCTGCGTTAAAATTTGTTCTGAAATGCACAGTAGAACACATAGATCTTTAAACGAAATCAAATTCTGAACAGATCTGATGATTAAAGGGGCCCATTCTCAATAACAAAATGAAAGAGTGCACGACTAGGAAATGTGAAGTGTCGATAGGGCAGGTTGATCCGTCTTCTGAAAAGCACATGTCGTTTACATCCATATTGTTCCAGGGCAAACTATTTGTAATCTCGCGAAAGCAGGTACCAGGTATTAACATCGTACTATCGCATAAAATTTACACCAATTATGGATGAATTTGCTTTCCGACAATAGCATGTGGATTGTCTACTCAGCCGAGCTGTACTTGTCCTGTAGTCTGCGTTTGGGAGAGTAAGCCTCTGTTTACCAGACAGAATTGCTTCTGCATGCGTTGGATCACCTGCTGGAATTTCGAGTGCAGGGGCGGAAGGTTATCATTCCACTTGACAACAGTCCGTTATAAAACGTATGAGGCAGGGGAACGTGTACTCCAAACTAGTGCTGGAGTGTGTTTTAAATCTTAACAGATGTGCCTCGGTTAATGAGGTAACATTCATGTGGGTTAAGAGACACATAGGCACAGCAGGAAATTCAGCAGCAGAACAATTATCAAAAGGGGGATCTGCTGTAAATTTCTGTGGACCAGAACCCATAGTAGCGATGGGTAATGCCGTAATGCGAGCTAAGGTTTTACAATCGGTGACATATTAAACCTAGAAAGGTGGACGGAGACCACTACGTCTATGCAGGATCGAATGGTGCTCAAAGAGCCCATGGGTAGGAAGGCCAGTATAGTATTCAGATACAATAGAATTACTCTAAGCTAGATAACTGCATTGGTGACAGATCATGGAAACTTCAAGTATCATCTAGCCAAGATGAAAATCGAAGATAATACTTTCAGACTATGCCTGGAGGAGGTCCTGGTGAATTTAAGGCACTGGCTACCATAACACTTAGGACCACTGGTAGAAGCTTGTTAAATATGGATGCCATGGGGGACCTGAGCCTTGAACATATTATAGCAAGAGACTGCGTGATGAGATAGAATTCTGACAGTTAGTTACCAGTTGAAAGTCAGAAATCACTAAAGTCAAGATTAAAGGCTGGTTAGACTCTATGAGGGCAAGGTTGCCGTAATTACATTTCGGTTGTCAATAATCATAGTGGACGGAAGGGGGTCGAAAACGGAGCCGTTAAGGAAGTCGTCTGCTTTGTAACTCCACCTACCCATCTAATGGTTGTTGACAAAATGGCGTAATGCCCAGTGATTACACCTACAACAACTCTTGTAACTTTCCTCCCCAGGACTAATTACTTCTTGGCTGTCATCACATCGAGAATTTTTTGACTCGCTTACATGCCTTAATTTGGCTCTGTGTTCTTTATAAGTTTTAAGCGCCACTTGGCTGCCGATAAAATGATAAACGATAACGAAACGTTGCCAGATCGGAAAGTTTATTTTAAAACTGTAGTCCTACACATCACTTAGAAAATTGTATGCCTGATCTAGTAAAGGGTTGCCAACCCCTTTATAAACAACAGCAACTTAAAAACTTGCAAAAAGTTTGAGGCACCAAACAAGTTTTTACTTTAAATTATTGTTTATACTTGTTATTACAGCGTAACTTAATATTAGATAACCTGTGTAAATTCCAAGTGTCTGTCTAAAGCATTAAAGTCTGAATTCGTCAAAATCGCGACAATTATGGAACAGCCTATTTTTTATACTTGTTGTGATAGTAGAGATTGCAAAATATGCTCTATGTAAGTTTAAAGGCTCTGGCTATTAAGATTGAATATATGAAACCATACAAGTGAAAATTACACACTATCGGAACACCTTTTAATTCTTTTTAGTTGCATAAAAACTACCAATATCGATAACTATGCTTTGACAGCTGAGAATGTCAAATTATGACATATCTTTCTGTTTAGTAAAAGAGTCGTAAAGTAGCACTGGGTCGAGGAACTCTTGCGTACGTCATTGTCATTATCGTTTAAAGTCGTGTTTCGTTCTCACACTGGCTGATTGGCGTCCTCGAATAGCTGTGCGATGGTACTGTTATTGGTGGTTGCTTAATGAGCCACGTGTAATCGTTTGGTTATCATTTATAACCTAGAAATTTTAATTTCACTTAGTCGGACATTGGTGAAGCACCATTTTAAAAACTCAATTTTTAACTGGAGGAGCACCATTAAACTCAATTTTTTACTGGCGGAGAACCAATAAACTCAAGTTTTTTCACTGGTGGAGCACCATTAAAGTCTTATTAATTTTACCTAGCTGAATTTGGAGTCTCACTTCCTATACGAAGGTATAGGTCGCGCTGCAGATTTTGGAGGAAGCTAAGGCAATCACACCCTGGCGCTTTGGTTTCGTTTGCCTTTGACATTTACCATTTTTTTTTGGGCAGAATCCAAAAAAAAAATAAGACTTGGCAACGTCAGAATAACGTCTCTAAATTGTGAAAATTTACTTTGAAAAAGCAACCTTTTCGCCAAGTTCATATTACTGTCAATATAATAGAGTTAGTAAGCAGGGAATTCCTGTAGTTGTAGATCGTTTTCGGACTAATTTTTCTCTTCCCGATTAAAATCATCAACAAGACAAATAAATGTAAGTACCGAAGAGAATATTGCTGCTGTTGCCCGAAGTATTGAAGAAGATGCCGATATGTCGATTCGTCGTTGTTGTTCACAACTTGGTGGCCTTTGGCCTTTTTACTTCCATTTCGAAAATTTTACTGTAGGATCTTAACCTACGACCCTATAAAATACAACTCTTGAAAGAATTAAAGCCAAACGTAACGAAAAGCTACTTATCTCTCCGATAAAATCCTAACTTTAGCTACAGTCAAGTTATAATATTGGGCCTAAGAATTTTCACAAGTTATCTAGGATACACATACGGATAACGAAAAATCAAATTATAAGGATCATACATGCAAGAAAAAACATGATTGAGGTAATCTAAGAGCAACATATTATGTTTGAATTATTTGGTTGTAGTCTAACCATATTAATTTTAACATATTTTTATGTTAGAACCATTGTATTGTCTAACTTAAAAATATCATTGTAAAATAATTGTTTGGGAAATTATTGTCATTTCTTTTTATTTTCATAATATTGGAATGGTTTAATTATGTATGGAACATGTATGTACGGAACAAAAAATCGGCACACCTCCATCCGATGCTCCAAATTTTCGATGACGCTGACGCATAATTGAGGTTCTATGCCGGTAGAGTGCCGAATTATCTCATCCTTTAGCTCTTGAATTGTTGCTGATTTGTCGACGTACAACTTTTGTTTTTAAATAACTCCAAAGAAAGCAGTCACCACAAAAAGGTTGATTGCAAATGTGGCCAATAATTATAATGCTTTTTTAAAATTTAATCATTGTGTAGTGGTAATGATTTGATTTTTTTTTTAATAATTACTAATCAAACTTTTTCATTGAAAACCATTACCAATAATGAAAACAATGGTAACGAAAAAAAATTTTTAGCATTATTTACAATTCAATGCTAATGAAATTGTCAATTAATTACTCAATCTAATTAATTGGTCCCATATATGTTGCATACTAGCAAACGTATCATATAATTTGTTTACTCATAACATAACATATGGTTATAAATACAATATTACTTTGGATTACAAATACAATTTTTGTTGTGATTTGAAAATTATATAGCCATGGTTAGTTAACAAAGCTCTGTTTTACGCGGTTACGCTCATAAGAAAATTGATGGTCGAGTATAATATCCAGAGCTCATACTACTCTACTCCTACCACATTTTTCTTATCTAAGCGTTCTTGCACGCAAAGAAAAAATATGGTCACGGCAACCACATTATGTTCTCTGTAACAATACATGTTTGCTGTGAACAAATTATAGTTATTTTAAACAATACTTTGGTCATGATAAACAAGTTTTTGTTAACAGTTAATTATTCAATGGTTATACGCATCAAAAAAGCAACATGTTTGATTTGAACCATATTAAAATTCAAACCACAACCAAATTTTTTTTAATATTTAAAAATAAAATTATATTTATAACCATAATATATTATTAGTAAACATAGTATGTTAAGTATGACTAAAAATAAACAATTAATATTTGGTTTTAAATATACATATTTTGGTTTTGGGATTTTTTCAGATCAGAAATATGTGTGTGAGCTATCGGTTCATCTAAAACTATAAACATATAATTCAACCATAATATGTTGCTGTTAGATTATGGTTACCTAAACCATGTTTTTTCTTTGCGTGTGGGCGTATATTGCTCAATTATTTTAAGAAATTTAAATTTTTGCCATCAACTCTGACCGATACGTTAAGTATGCGTGCGAAACAAAGAAGTTGAAGGCCTTTTGATTTTTTTTCAATATAAAGAAATTTTATGGTACGCAGGTCTCTTAAGTGCATTATTTTTATAGTGTAGTCAGGACTTTTGTCAGTTTCAGTAGCTTTGTTGAAGTTATTAAAGCCAAATGTGAATTTTTATTTAAAGATCTTTCGCATTTTAATAACTTACTATGTACGAAGTGCGTTTGAAAATAGCAACTTTTTTGCTAATATTTTAAAAAATTAAATCAATATTATACTCCCCAGAAGATATGCTTAAGACAAAACGCATTTTTCTTATTTTCTAGAAAAACATTTAAAAGATGTATGCAATTAGATGTAAACAGTACGGAAAATTTTAATACATGTAATCTTTATTTTTCAACACACCTCGTAGTAGCATGGCACGTAGTCTCTAAAATGTTATATAAAGACATCAAAAGTATCTACGTTTGCAAAGCAAATTTTAGGTTGTAAAAAATTTTATAACGAACTTTATTTCCCCAAATTGTGAACTGTAAAAACTTTTAAAATTTGTCAAAGTTTTCGTCCTTGTTTATTTAGTTTATTTAACGTTGTCATGTGGCGTTCGGTGCTCCTGCTCCTGCTGCTGCTGCTGTTATCCAACTGTAGTGAGTTAAACTGTTTGGAAAGATTCTGGTGGCAGCTTCAAAATGTAACTTTAATTGACAATAAAATGAAATAAAAAATGTTGGTTGTTGCTTTTAAATGTGTTAGAAGTATTTTAATAAAACATGTCATAAAAGAAATAGAAATAAAATAAAATACCTTTAGGTATTTTCAAATTGACGGAAAAATATTGTAGGAAAAAAATTTTATTTTTGATTTACATTTCAAGGGAAATTAGAAATATTTTAAGGCTTTTCGAATAAATTTAAACAAGTTGTGGGGCCGCTGGATTTAAAGTTTTTGTTTAAAAAAGTTTATTATTAAACTAAAAATTCTATTTAAATAATTGCTAGATTCACTGTTTTTATTTTAATTTTATTTAAAATTTTAAAGCCATGACTTAAAAAATTACACTGTGTAATTTTTTAAAAATTTTCGGGAAATTTTTCAATTTTGCGGCTACCTAAGCGCTACCTAAACGGTGTTAAGAATCATTCCTAGGAAGTTCATATGTTCTAGAAAGTTGTTTATTGAGATCTTAGGTTCATTTTTGTAGGTGATTGTTTCCTTGAATTTTGAACGGTTTGCTACCTATGGACCTGAACGGGGGGAAAATTGGTAAAAAAAATTTAATTTTTTAAAGTTTTTTTGCGATTTTGACCTTGAAGATGAAGTTTTTTTGATTTTATATGTTAACAATTTTTGTTCTTTACGACAAGAGCTACAACTTTGCCTCAGAGAGTATAACAAAATTTCAAACGGTTTGCAAAATATGAGCTTGAGTAAATGATAATTTTTATGCAAAAATTACATCGAGGCCCCACATCTTTGAGGGCCCATAAAAAAAACCTGGAGGACTTTTGGGCAAAACTGGGAGACAGGGGTCTTTTTTTTGGTCTTTTATCACGTAGTGGTGTCCGTATATGGTTATTTTTTTCCGTGTTGCACTGTGTTATCTAATAGTTTGAACTTTTATATTTTAGAATATAGCTAGCTGTGCCCACACACGTTATGTGCGTCCTAATAATATTTTGCTCGATTTTGTTTTGAAAGTATTCCACACCAATTGAAAAACTCTGACTTTTATAGTGCTTCAGTTATGGTTTATGTATTTACTTTATATAAAGGTACCCATCCCTGGATAAAATTCTAAAAATTATTGTAAAGCTCTGTGAAAGGTGTTTAAAATATTTTAATAACAATTTAATTTCACAAAGTAAAAATACAAATCAAATACAAATATTATTCAGTTGGCTATTTGGCAGTAAGTAATTCATATCATTATTTTAAAACAGCGACATCTGTTGCGCAACCGTGTATATGGTATTCTGCTTTCAGTTCATATTTTGCCATTATTTAAAAAACAGCGCCATCTATTGCGCAACCATCTTTCAAATTATACCGCTTTCAAAAATAAAAGATGCCTTAAAGTAGGCAGTACCTTTAAATTAGTAAGCAAATCGGCTTACTTTCACTGCTTTTTCTCCAATTTCTCTTGAAAATTAGAATTTTATTTCGAAAAAAATATCCTATATTGGAATTAGGCTACTAAGGTGCCTCCTTACACAATTTTATTAGAATCCAGACAGTAGTTTTTTCGTGATGCGAGCACAAAAAAGAAAGACAGACAGACAGGAAAAAATTTATTATTTTGTTATACATATGTATAAGGCATTGGACAAGTAAACATTGGGCTTAAGTCTTGTTGAGCGCCATAATCAAATATATATTTTTTTTGGATCTGATGGAATAAAATGCATACCCAGGCAACTAAAACACCATTAACATGTAAGCAAGGTGGCAAATTATTTATGGTGTTTGGTAAAAATCCATCTTTAAAAAGAAATCAGAGATTTTTTCACATATTTATAGGGGCGTTGTTCTGTGGTAAGTCGGCCCAATATTTAAAATCGAAGCGAACTACTTTAAAACCACATCCTATATTAACATCGCTGTGGTGTGAAAGTGATCCCAGCTCGCAGCTTTATAAGTGTCAATTTCGAATTTAAAGTTATGTGCCTGTTCTACATGGACTATCACAATCCCCTGATTTGTACCCCATAGAAAATCTTTGGTAGCTTTTTGATCAAGAAGTTCAGAAAAAGAAAAATTCGTTTAATTAGAATTATTTTTGAGATCCGAGTGGAACAAAATATCCATCACCACACTTACGACGTTATTCAGGTTGGAACCCCTAGTGGCCTCAGGCTATTCTTCAATTACTTCAACATCGCTTATCGAATTTTCTCATTTTGTAAAAGTGGGGTCCTGATATAGCTTTGAGATGCCTTTTAAGGCACCTACCATTATTTGGAACTAGTTTTGCCAACCATCTTCCGCACGTAGCAGCATTACATTTATCTTACTATTATAGGATTATACATCTCTGTATTGTCTATGGCTGACTTGATTTCAGCTGCCATATTTTTTTGCCATTAACGATCTACATTATAGATCTACCAATCAAGCATCTACCAATAGATCTATCATGTGGCATACTGATGTGACTCTAAGTGCGGTCATTGCTCTTACAAAATAGTTTTCCGGCTATGCATTACCTTTAAGATCCAATATTTCGAATCTATAAAGGATGATGTTGTCATACAGATTGGCTGGCACTGATCGGGGACTACGACGTCGCATACTTTTGCTGTTTGCAGTACAATCACTATCGAATCCAGTCGTAAGCCTGGATACACATATCCGCCTGTGTATAATTCGTCAGTCTCTGTAGTTATGAGACGCTTTGCTCTGTATTCTGTATAGCCAGCTTTAGTCCATGCGCCTTCAGTCATTCTCTTGTCCTTAGCCTGCATTCGGTTTTTTCTTGGTTTCTTGCCGTAATGACTGCTGTAATATTGTCTACATAGCCAACTGACCGTTGGCATCTCGATCTGCAGTAATATAAGAATCTAAAAACTATACATATAATAAAACTAAAACTTTCTGTATGTCTCTCTGTCTGTTTGAGAAGTACGCAATTTTACTGATTCAATGGCACTGCAAATTTGGCCGACGAATTTCCCGCAGGGTTTAATTTACTCTGCGGGAAATCCGTGGCCAGCCTTCCCTATGGTGGTTTATTGGCGCTAAGTAGCTATTGATTTTTCTGTTGCCTCTGGTATTTCGTGATGGATGCGACATTTGTGCTAGTACGAACACAACGGAACTTAGTATATCACTTTCTAGCAGAGGGTGGGTGGTTAAATTTTAAGGGCCGATGTTGAATGTGAAACGTCAAGTTTTTTCTGCATTTAATTTGAGATTTCTCAATTTGAACCATGGAAAGTTACACAATTGGGCAATGGTCAGAATGGCGGCAAGAAATGGCATTGTTGGATGATCAATTTTCAAAGAAAATCATCTTCAGTGATGAGGTACATTTTCACCCCAGTGGATTCATCAATAACCAGAATTGCAGCGTTTAAAAACAAATCAATGCACCCACAAAGAGTGACTGTTGGTGTGGTTTCTGGGCTGGCGGCATCATCGGGCCGCAATCGGGCCTATTTTCCAAAATGATGCCGGTCAGGCAGATACTGTGAACGGTGTTCGCTAACGTTAGATGATAACGAACTTTTTATGGCCCGAATAGGAAGATATGCATGTGGACGATATGTGGTTTCAATAGGACGTTGCCACTTGCCACATAGCTAATGAAACAATGGCGACAAATTCAATGGCCGTATTACCTCACGTGGTGGCGATGTCAATTGGCCGCCAAGATCATGTGATTTGACACCGATGGACTTCTTTCTTCGGGGTTATTTGAAAGAAAAGGTGTACGTCGATAAGCCAGCAGCGATTCGAGAGCTAAAGGATGACATAATTCGGCACATTAGCGGCATAGAACTTCAATTATGCCTCAGCGTCATCGAAAATTTGGCGCATCGGATGGATGAGTGTTCCATACATAATTGAACCATACCAATATTATCGAAATAAAAAGAAATGAAAATAATTTCCTAATAATTTGTGTTTTATTTAAAATTAACTTTGGCCCTTACAAATTTAACCACCCTTTATTTATTAACCTTAATTTGGTTTCGCTGGTGTTTTTTTATAAGCATTCGAAATATACTTTGCATATTCCTGAAAATCAACAAGGTTGTCACTGCTTGTCACTGGTTGCCAAAAATAAACTAATAAACACAGTTTGCTTAAAACTCGACAGTAGTCCAGTAAAAGATAATAGTTATCGGGATTAGTATAAAATTGAAATTTATAGAGCTTTAATTACAACAAGTTACGGAATTAGCAAACAGCCTTCGCTTACAAATATAACATGCTCTTCCTATTTGTTAGCATGATGTTAAAAATAATCAACATTCAAATTAAATTAAACAAACAGGAAAGAGTATATTTGCACAAATTGAAAGAAATATGTTGACATAAATACATACATACATACATACATACATACATACATACATACATACATACATACATACATACATACATACATACATACATACATGCACATATACATATGTATACGAGTGTGATGAAAATATAAAATAAATTAGTCAAGTGCGAGTTAGACTCACACACGTAGGGTTCCGTACTATGTTCAGTATAATTTAAAAATTCCAGTTGTTTATTTCTTTATGTCTTATGGGACACCATTAAATTTTAAAATTAAAGTAATATTCGCGAAAATTGCATCATAATTAGAACACCCTTTAAATTTTAATATGTAATTGATTTTATAGCGGCCATGGTAATACACTTTTTATTAAAATATCAGGAGCCTACCTATTGCGGTTAAAAAAATAAGGTAATATTCGTGAAAAACACGTTACTAATGAACACACTTCAATTTTAAGTATTTGTTATAGCGGCCGAAGTAACACATCTACTGTAAACATTTCAAGAGGGTATCTATTACGGTTTATAAAATCATGTCACTGTCGGTACACCCTTTAATTTTATTATTCATTATAGTGGCCATGGCAACTTCCTTTCTATAAATATATTAAGAGTCTACTTATTGCGATTAAAAAATAAGTCACTATAAGTGAAAAACATGTCACTGACGGAAAACCCTTTAATTTTTAGTAATTGTCATATCGGCCGTGGCAATACATCTTCTGTACAAAATTTCAAGAGTCTACCTGTTACGGTTCAAGAAATAAGGCTTTATACATGCAAATCACGTCACTGGCGGAAAACCCTTTAATTTTTATTATTTGTTATAGTGTACAGTTATACACCTCCTGTAAAAATTTCAAGATTCCACCTATTCATTCAAAACTTAGGATATATACATGCAAATCACGTCACTATTGGAACACCCTTTAATATTTAAGTTCAATTTTGTATACTTGTTTATAGTTTTAATTACAGTCTGCAAATTGTAAGTGGTTTCCTCTTACAGCTCAAAAAACATAAACGTAAATAACACGTCACTTTTGGAACACCCTACGTTTAGTATTTTTTGCTATTGTGGCCGCAGTTATACACTTTTGGGAAAATTTTCAAGAGTCTACCTATTATGGTTCAAAACTTAGGCCTTACACATACAAAGCACACCATTATCGGAACACCCTTTAATTTTTAGGTTTATTTTTTTAGACTTGTTTATAAAGCGAACTAAGTTTTAATTACTGTTTGTAAGAAATAAACACATATTCGTAAATAACACCTCTCTATCGGAGCACCCCATAAATTTTAGTATTTTTTGCTATAGCGGCCATAGTTATGCACCTTTGGTAAAATTTTCAAGAGTCTACCTATTATGGTTCAAAACTTAGGCCTTATACATGCAAATCACTTCACTATCGGAACACCCTTTAATTTTAGGTTTATTTTTTTCAGACTTGTTTATATAGCGAACTAATTTTAATTTAGTGCTTGCATATTTTTAGTGAATTCCTCCTACAGTTCAAGAAATAAGCACATATTCGTGAATAACACCTCTCTATCGGAACACCCTATAAGTTTTAGTATTTGTTAGTATAGCGGTCACAGTTATATACTTTCTGTGAAAATTTCAAGCGCCTACCTATTACGGTTCAAAACTTAGGCCTTATACATGCAAGTCACACTACTATCGGAACAGCCTTTAATTTTTAGTTTTATTTTTTTATACTTGTTTATATAGTTAACTAAGTTTTAATAACTATTTGTAAATTTCAAGTGTATCCCTCCTACAGTTCAAGAAATAAACACATTTTCGTAAATAACACCTCTCTATTGGAACACCCTATAAGTTGTAGTATTTGTTGCTATAGCGGCAACAACTATACATCATCTGTGAAAATTTCAAGAGTCTACCTATTACGGTTCCAGAGATAAAAGGCGCTGACAGACGGACAGACATTGTAGCGAAAACAATAGGGTTTCGTTTTTACACTTTGTGTACGGAACCCTAAAAAATACAGGAAAAGAGAAAATTGTCATCTTGTATCAATTTTAAAACACACAATCAATCATTTTATAAAAATATGTAGTTTAAAGCATAACAAAAAAGGCGATAAAAGAAGCAAATAAATGCTAAAATAAATATTAATTTGAGTGAAAGTCTATTGTGGCTCATCAACATACGAAATCAAACTCACTGCCAGATGATTGGAAGAACTTTATTGTTGCTCTATGTTCCTTATAAAAATTATACGGGTATACGGGTATATATGTTTACATCGACATACCCTGCGTAAATTTAAAGTGTCTGCATATTAGGGTTCAAAAATAATTTCATATACGTGAAATCGTATCACTATTGAAACACCTTTTAATTTTTAATTAAAAAAAAAAATAAGGCCGATAGTCCATATTATATTTATAAATATAGCAAACATGGTTTACAATAGTGTGATATATTTGGTATAGCAATTACACAATGCAACAGTGAAAAAAAAACATGTACTTGGCAGTATAATATATAAGCTTAGTAAACCCCTATACTCGGTTTGACGGAATTGGTAATCAATTTTTATTTGTAGCACAATTTGAACGTGTCTAGGCCATACATGGGGGATTCAATTTCAATTACAATTCAATTCAATTTCAATTACAATTACAATTACAGGTAATTTGTAATTGAAAATTTCCAATTACTAATTACAAGTAATTGTAATTGAAATCAGGGACAACACCAATCATAATTACTTGTAATTTGTAATTGAAAAATTTCAATTGCAGTTACTTGTAATTAGTAATTTAATTTTCCAATTACTAATTACATGTAATTGTAATTGAAAAAGTTCAATTAGATATTATAAGTAATTTTAATTATAATTAGGCACTAATTTCGAAAACTTTGGGTTCAAATATACATTTTTTCATTTAATATTCCGTAGACATTGACATTGTAAAAAAGAAAATAATTTGAAATTTGCACTTCAGATTTACTTGCGTGGTCTAAATTCGTTTCTAAATTACCTCAAAAACTATCCTGCAATACTAAAGGCTTTTTTACGGTCTAATATTCCCTTAACATCTTCAGCACCAGTTGAAAGGTTAGATTTGTTCGCTAGTATTATTTTAACACTAAGGCGCCAAATTTGTTTATTCAAATAGGATTGTTATTATTTTTTATAATTTATATGTAATTGAATATTTTAGTAATTAAATATTTTTTGACAAAAAAGTATTCATTACTTAAAATTTTCAATTACATCTAATTTGTAATTGAAAAATTTCAATTACAATTACATGTAATTAGTAATTTAATTTTCCAATTACTAGTTACATGTAATTGTAATTGAAATTTTTCAATTACAAATTACAAGTAATTGTAATTGATTTTAGTCCCTATTTCAATTACAATTACTTGTAATTAGTAATTGAAAATTTTCAATTACAATTACATGTAATTAGTAATTGCATGTGTAATTTATTACAAAATGTAATTGATATCCCCCAAGTCTGGTCTAGGTGCCCTAAAAAGCTCATTAAGATCACCTTGTACCTTAAACTTAAATTTATAGAGATAAAAAAAAAATTAAAAACAACAACAAAACCAAAAGCAATTCAAGAAATACAATAACAAAACACAAGGTTGATGGCACGTTTTTAGCACGTTGATCACTAAAGCATGCTCACGAGTTCACTACTCAGCCGTGGCAACATCAATTTTTCTGATATATATTCTTTTTTTAATATTCATATCACAGCGCCCTCCTTCGCCGGTATTACCATATAGCACTAAATAAAATATTTATAAATTGACCAGGCAGCTTCAAACTAATACGCCTACATAACACCAGAGGAGCTGCACTGTTCTAAAAATTATCATAACGTGCAATTGCAGTGTTGCCATAAGTGAAGCTTTACTATCACTCTAACAATCTGTCTTACCTACTTCTATCCCTTTCCAAAGGAAGCAACACGATTAATATAGACATGAATTGCCTGAGTGTTACTTCCTTAAAAAAAAAAAAAAATGCGAGAAATGTATAGGTTAGTAAAAAACGGACGTTTTTAAAGTATTTAAGAGCCAATTAAGGTGTCTAGACACGATCAGATTGTATTGGTATATTTACAAAAGTTGTTCAGTTTTACAGTGGCTACAATCTTCTATTTATATTGTATAAAATTTAAAAGTTCCTGTAAGTTATGCTGAAAAAGGTAAAAAAAAAATAATTATCTGAAAAAAAAAAGTGCAGAAATAATTGATTTTTTTTGATTACCTAGTATGAATAAGATGTTAGACAAAACCTGCCTATAACTTTTTTTTAAAGGGCCCACTGATTTTCACAAACTTTCGAGGCTTATTACTAATATCGGTCAAGTTCGTGTATTTTTCGAAAAGTGTTGATTTGTTGCACTGTGTAACAATAGTTTGCCAGGCAAAAATACATATGAATTAGAGGACACATTCTCTAAACACAAAAAACGCATACACTGAACCAAAAATTTACCTAAATACTGTAAAATGTGGTGTAAAATTGAAGAAAAGTAGGTTATTATACAACTAACAAACTTTTTAGTCAAATCTACCGTAGATTTTAGTAAAAAAGTTTAAGAAATTTCTTCAATACGACTATATTTTTCGTTATTTTATAGGGTGTAGATTTGACAAAAAATAATATTGTTACGAAAGAAGAATTTATTCCTTATAGGCTCTGAACCACAATACTCTCGAATAACAACAACATTAATGGTTTGTTTTCTTACAATGATGAAAGAAAGAAACAAGCAATAAAGAGTAACGCCTTAAACAAACATTCGCAAATACACAGCCACATACATAAATTCAAGCATAAACAAATAAACAGCCACACATACAGGTATAAAGAAATAAACAACCACACAAACAGAAAACAAGAGCAATAACAATCGAACCTGCCAGATCTGTCTGGAATAGAACATTCTGGTGCTTTTAAATCACCTATATAAGCGAATCGTGCTGGCGAGTAGTATGGCAGTATTAATTTAAAAGTCAAAGAGTTAAGTTGTCGAATTTTAAGAGTGTTTAACAGTTTGCTGTATTTTTTAACAGTGTATTAATAAATAAAGCGACTTACAGTAAAAGTAATAACAGTGTGTTTTGCAATTAAAAGAACCCAACGTAACAATATAAATTAACTAAAATTAAAAGTTAATTTTTTATTAAATTTTTATCTTTAAAAAATAAAAATCTGCAACATAATCTGAAACAAAAAAAAAATTGCATAACATTAATGCCTCATTACCTTTATTCCTATTTTAAGAGGAATAAACGAATAAGGCTCTCAGTTCCTTTTGCGGGCATTTCATATTATTTTAACGTTTTTCTTATTTTCTCCACGAAACTATATCTCTTCCAAATCGCTAATAGTGTAAAATCTATTAGAAAAATGTATTCACTTAATTTTAATTTGCACAACACACCGCAATTGACCGCAAACATGATTTATTTATTGCCACAAATATTAAAAAAAATATATACATATGTACATACATACATACATACATATGTAAATTGAAAAAATTTTCTTTTTTATATATCAACTCAAATAATTTTTCTGAAGTTAAATTTAACGAAATTTCTTCTATTTTACTTTTTATATATTGAATTTTCTTCAAAAATAAAATAAAAAAACTTAGTAAAATAAACGACAATTTTGTCAAATCAACGGATAAATTAGTCACATTAAGTTCTTCTAGGGACGTATATTTAACTAATTTTATGGGTTGTTTTTCATAGAATGTTTACTAAATTTTTGTTAATTGAACAGAGTTTTATTTAAAATTTCTATAAGTTTTTTGAAGTTTTATTGAAATATGTTTTTAACAAAAGAAATTCTATTGGTTTGAATAAAATTAGTTTATATAAATAAATTGTGTATAGATTTGAATAAAAATTAAATTGTTTTAAATATTTTTTTCATTAAGGATTAACTATTTTTTTTTTCGTTAATATTACCTACGACATTTGGTTCAGTGTATGTAATGTATAAACAGTGTTTGTTGGATTGGTGGTCTGATCTTCCTTAAATTTTCACACTTCGTTACTAACTAACTGAGGGGTAAAGTAGAGTATCTATATCCTTATAGCAAATTGTTAATTAATGCAATTATTTTTAGTACAACAAATAGTTAAATAAGAATTTTTACATATGTTTTCATATGCTTTAATTCCTATGACTGAATATTTATGTTTGAAAAAAGATCTTAATATCCTGTCTAACTAAATCTCTTAGTTCAAATGGTACATTTTCCTGTAATTTATAAAACTGTTAATCATCTTCCAGCTGTATGGTGCTGATTAAATTTCAGCTCCAAGTATTTTACTCAATTGCAGGCATCACTTACTTCTGAAACAATAAATGAAATCACTTTGAATAAGGACAGCAACCTTCGTAACTACTAAAAGCTACAACAGTTACTTTTATATAATACTATCTGTGCCCACACACGTTGTTTGCGTCCTGACAATATTTTGTTTCATTTTGCTTTGAAAGTAATCCACACCTAATTTTAAGACTCTTACGTATTTACTTTGTATAAAGGTCCGTCCCTATCCCTCGATAAAATTCTAAAATTTATAAAAAATTCTAAACATTATTATAAAGCTCTGTAAAAGACAGTCAGGAAATGAGTTACTCATTATTTTAAAACATCGAAAGATTGCTTAAAATATACTGCTTTCAAAAATAAAAGATGACATAAAGTATGCAGCACCGTTAAATCGGTAAAAAAAAATCGGCGAACTTTCACTTTTTTTCTCCACTTTCTCTTGAAAATGTTGGTAAAGACAGACAAAATATTGGTAAAGACAGATAAAAAGGAAATAAGTTACTATTTTATTATATCTATAGTTGTTATGACTATTATTGTTACTGTTTTCTTTTTTAAGAGTTTTATTTAGCTACAACCAGTACTAATTAGTGCATAACAATGCAGAAATCATTCCATATTTCCTTGAAAACATACAGGTAATAATGTTGGATTTACAATCTGACAATGCAATTTATTGTGTACAATATTATGTGTGTCTGTAGTCGAATGACCATTTGACAATGTCACTTGGAAAACTTTAATGATTAACTGCTATTGCTTATACAAACATTTAAATTGACATCAGTCTTGTTATATTTTTTGGGAAAATCCACAAAACGCCCTCTTATATCAGTGCTGAACTTAATTTTACAAAAATCTAAACTGTTTAATAGCTCAAATAAATTTTATACCCGAATAAGAATTCATATGATTTTATTATAGAAAATTTTTCAGATAAAAAAATAAAATTTCTATATAAAATTTGTTAAATTCCTTTGGTTAATTCTAGTTCCAATTATCAATTTCTATCCATATACTAGACAAATTCTAACAAACCTTCTCTACCTAAAGTTTCTTTCTGATTTTTTTTTTCTCTACACAATATTTCTAAATTTTTTTAGATGGGAGATTTTTAACATTTTTTCCATAGATGAGTTTTCCCAATAGAAAATTCCACAGATTCTGACAAAGTCTTTTGATAGAACATTTCTTATATTCTAGCGTATTTTCTGCAGAAAAAAATGTGAGATTCCGACGAATTTTCTCTATAGAAGATGTCTCTAGTTTTGACAACATTTTTTCTAAATAAAATTTTGTATAATTTGACAAGTTATTTCTATGGACAAATTTTCAGATTCTTACAAATTGTCAGCACAGAATGTTTCGCAGACTCTATGACTTTTTCTATAGAAAATTTCTTCGATTTTGACAAGGTATATTTATTTTACTAGGTAGTGGCATCCCTACAACAATACAAGAACAACATGGCATTTTGTTGTTGCTCTGTAGTTCGAAATGTCAAAAAACATATAAGAAAATTGAGAAGGCGTGTATGTGTTTTATTGCTTTCTCACTTCTACACTATACAATTTCTGAACACATACAACTTTAGACATGTCGAACTACTAAATCAGCTGGGCGGACGACACTACCTAGTAAGATAAATATACCTTGGATTTGAGTTTTTTTATAAAAAGTTTTCAAATCTGACGTATTATTTCTATTGATTTTGACAAATAAATTTTGTAACATATTTTCTTAATTTAGACGTCATAATTTTGAAACCCACAAGGGCCAGTTTAATAAAATTACTTATCAACTTAGTTGTGTTCAATTTAAAATTTAAATTCGGTAAGCCAACATACAAATGAACTTCGAAACCAGGCTTTTTAAAGCAATAACTCTTACCGCCTATAACAATCACCAAGAGCAATCACGGTTAGCAGAAACGGCGTGTCACATATTTGAAACGCCCAAACAGTTGCAATTACAACGCTACAAAACGTAAATACTGGAGAGCTGTTGAAGCACTTTGTTTAAGCGGTGTATGAAGGTAAAAAAAATAACCCCGTAAGGCAAGAGCTTAAAACACCAAAGCCAGTTGTTACCAAACAATAAATGAATGTATAAATCGAGATGGTTGGTAGGGCTAAAAAGCAATATGCAGAGCAGTAGGTATTAAAGCAGATGTTTGTTTGTTGAAGCATCAAAGTAGATGCAATGTTAGTTCAGCTGCATTTACGTTTGCAGCAAGTGTGCGTAGATAGGTTTTAGTGTTTGCCCTGGCACATGCTTAGTTCATATTTATATTTATTGTAAGTAGCATATTTTTGTTGGTAGCTTTTGGGACGTTTTCATCTGAAACTGCATTTGGGGACAATGTTTATAATTCAACGAAAATGAATAGCGTTTACTTTGTATGCCTTTGTATAGCTGTGACAAAAAAAAAAAAAAATGAATTTTAAGTGCTCACAAACCTTGCAATCCTTATACTCGTATGTAACATTTTTGTCCCTCTTCTTGTATCTACTACAGCAATTCCCATTAACACCATCATGAAAATTTCACTGCTTTTTATGTATAATTTGGCCAATTGCTACAACAAAGCAGGTTTTGCCCGAAACAAGTACGACTACTATACTTCAGCCTTACCATCAGCACCAGCACCAGCACCAGCACCAGCACCAGCACCACAATTACTAAATAAGATTTTTTTTATAACCTAAAAATATATTTTTTTTTTATTTTTGTACCAATTTTTTACTCTGCTAAAAGTGTTCAAAATTAAACAAAAAAAAAAAAAAAAAAAAAAATATGAACATGGGCTTTTCATAAACTTTTGCTTGGGGTTCCGTACCCAAAGGATAAAAACGTAACCCTACAATGTCTGCCGGTCTGCCGGTCTGTCCTTCTGCCCGTTCGTCTGTCAGCGCCTTTTATCTCTGGAACCGTAATAGGAGGACTTTTGAAATTGTGGCCGCTGTAGCAACAAATACTAAAACTTATAGGGTGGTCCGAAAGTGACGTGTTATTTACGATTATGTCTTTATCTCTTGAGCTGTAGAAGGCAACCACCTCAAATTTGTAGACAGTAATTAAAACTATGTTCGCTTTATAAACAAGTATACAAAATTTAACCTAAATATTAAAGGGTGTTCCGATAGTGATGTGATTTGCATGTATATGGCCTCTAAGTTTTGAACGATAATAGGTAAAATATTGACATTTTTACAGTAGGTGTATTACTATGGTCACTATAACAAATATTAACACTTACAGGGTGTTCCGACAGTGACGTGATTTGCATGAATATGGCCTAATTTTTTAACCATAATAGGTAGACTCTTGAAATTTTTTACAGATGGGGTTTACTATGAACCCTATAAAAACAATAAAAATTAAAGGTTTTTCCGGAAGTGACGTGATTTGAACCGTAATAGTAGACTCTTGAAATTTTGTACAGAAGATGTGTTGCCACGGTCGATATGACAATTACTAAAAATTAAAGGGTGTTCCGATAGTGAAATATTTTTCACCTATAGTTACTTATTTTTCTAATCGTAATAGGTAGACTCTTAAAATGTTTACAATAGATGTGTTAGTTCGGCCGCTATAACAATTACTAAAAATTTAAGGGTGTCCATTAGTGAATATGACCTTAATTTTTGAAGCGCAATAGGTAGGCTCCTGATAATTTTTTAAACAGTGTATTACCATGGCCGCTATAACAGCAATTACTAAAAGTTAAAGGGGGTACCAGTAATGATACAATTTTCGCGAATATGACTTTAATTTTAAAATTAAAGGGTTCCCATAATACATACAAAAATTAACAACTTGAATTTTTAAAGTCATACTAAACATAGTACGGAACCCTACGTGTATGAGACTAACTCGTACTTGACTGATTTATTAAAGTACAACATGGAGTTTTAAAAATAATTAAATTCAGATGGCCTCCACCCTCGGTGATACATGTGCGATATCTTATCAGAAAGATATTCATTACTGCCTGGAGGGTTGCAGCGGAAATTGCCTCAATTACCCTTCGAATGGATTGCTTTAATTAATACAATTTGTTGGTTTTCTTTTGTAAACTTCCTATTTGCAATAACCCCACAAAAAAAAACAAATGTGGTGTAGTAAGATTAGGAGACCGGGGGTGCTAACGGAATGTGAAGCTTCTGGAAATCAGCTTATTGGGAATTTTCGCCGCAAATCTGTTATAACAGGCGTGGCTTTGTGGCAAGATGTCCCATCTTGTTGAAACCACACAGAGTTGAAAGGGATTCCCTTTCGGCGTAATTCTTTCCAGAATTATTTTTTCTTTGAGTAACGGTCTCCATTGACCGTAAGAGTAAGACCGCTTTAGTAAGGCCGGGCAATGAATCTTGATGAAACTACACACCACACTGTGTCGCGAAGTTGATGCAATTGCATCTGATGGAGTATCTTTGGGTTAGAATTGCTCCATATTCGACAATTTTGTTTGTTAACATTGCGGTTTGGATCAATATGTAATTCATCAGACATAAAAATGCACTTCAAGATGTTTTCATCCTCTGCCGCCATTGGAATAATCTTGCAAAATTTCAAGCGAATTGTGATGTCTGTTGTGTTCAGTTTGCTTGTTAATTGAATCTTATATGGAAATAAATTTAAATCTTGATGCAAAATTGTATGCAGTGACTATGTGCTGACACCTATTTGAGCAGACAAGCTCCTTGTCGCAACTATAGGATTGGATTGTAAGGCAGCAGCTACAGCAGCGATAGTTTTTTGCGTTTGAACTGAGGGAGATCGATGATAAGGCCTTCTTGTGATTGTGCCACGTTTGGCAAAATTATTCACATGCCTCATTATAGTCCACCTGCTAGGAAGAATGACGCCAAACGTGCGCCTATATTCTCTTTGGAAGGAAACTGTGGACTCTAAAGCATGAAAGCGGCGCACTATCCAAATTCTTGTTTCCTTGTCCCAATGCTCCATTTTCGTTAAATCTTAAGATAATCTTTAACATAAAAAAAAAATAGAACAGGTTGGTTACACAGAAAAAAAGTTAAGAATTTCTTTCATAATCTTTATAATAATACAAAAACCACGTATTATTATAAAGATTATTAATACATATTAGAAAAATCGATATTACAATGGCTGAGTATTGAGCTACAGCAGCCTCAAGGCAGACCCGTACTTAGTATTTATGTCGTGGCTGAATTATTGGCTGAATTGATAGATATCGGCAGCATTTTGAATAAGATTTAAAATAAAATAGAAACAAGCTTTGAGGAAAATGGATATTCCCCACAAGGGGGGTGGGTCAACAGTCCCGGGGTCCAACTGGTAGTAACCTTGGTTACGAAATCTGACCAGAGTCTTTAATCTGGTAACACGGGTGTCAGGAGCCCCTGGAACTAAGGCTCCAGCCTGGCAATGGTGCGGCCCTTTAGAGGGCTACGTGGTGGCTGTGGTTTATACCCAAATCACGGGGAGAGCGCATGCTCAGTGTAGAGTTGCATTGCAAAGACCCAAAGATCGGCAAGAGTTTTATATAGGCTCAGCTCCAAACCAAGTGGGTTACCATGACCAAAATCATGGTATCAAATTGGTACTCATAATGCATGGGGGCGTTGGTGGACGCATGGTATTCACCTAGTGGTAAGACCATCGTCGGGTTAGGGCCTACACGGCCAGATACTGACGTAAATCTGTATCACTAATACCCCAAAATAAAGCGATCTTTTTGCTATACTGGTTTTTCAAGTGTTTCGATTGCGAACAAATTGAACAACCCTATTGTGAATTACTTATGTATGTGTGTATGTAAATGCAGTTACTAATAGTTAAGCATGTATAGTGGGCATTATGCATAAAAAATATTTTTGTTTTATAAAAGGTTTATTGAACAAATTTTAAATGAAAACTTTTTATAAAACAAGAATATTTTTTATGGATTTGGCTCGTAGTATTTATGTACAAATATGTCCATATATGCTACAGAGTAAAAATATAATGGAGCCTTTTATTATTATCTTATTTTGATGAAAGCAAAACAACCAGTTCCTGAAATTGTTTTTTTCTTTTCACTAGTGGTACCTATACATCCAACGCAAAAAAGTACAAACATTTATACAACCTCCTATATTCATTCTAGGCACATACATATAAAAAAGCTACAAGAGAATATTTTGTTTGCTTAAAAAATTAATGATACCCTACATCTGTAACTGTAGATGCTGCAACACTTAAATCAACTGGAGTAGTAGCTGCACATACCTACTCTGCATTTCGTTTGGTTTTTATATTCTTGAGAATAAATATTTTGTAATATTTCCATAAAATATATTTTTATACCCTTCACCGCAGGTATGGCAAAGTAAAAAAAACTCGTTTATCTCTTCCAACAATCTCACTAATATATAATGGATTTGCTTAAAGATCTGGCACATACAGCACTTCCTTAATTGTAACTTTGATGTCCACCAGGAATCAAACACAAGCGTCACATTAGCAACTGATTTGAACATTCATTTTTTTGGCACAACTAATTCCTAAATTTCAAGATTTGTAAAAGTCTATCGAACAGATAATCCGCTATTAATATCCTAGTTATCATGTCTCAAATCGCTTGCAACATATCTGCAGCAAACAAATTTAGATTGATTTGTGTTTTTTCCATTCCTACAATTTGGACATTTGGTTGACCAAATGGACTATATTTCTTGCAGTTGTTTACTTTAGGTAAAGACTTTATGTCTTGAAGTAACTTGGACTGCATCGATCGCAGCAAGATGTCACAACGTTATACTTTACCTGAATTCTCCATAGAATTGTATTCTGTTGGTAATAAAATAAATGCTAACTATTCATCAGACACGATGCAACTGATTCCATTCAACTTTTATACAGTTGATACATTCTAGAATCTCAAACCATTATTTGAGAAAATACAAATGACCCAAACAATACCAAAAGTCTGGAAGAAGAGCCTCGTTATTAAAATCCCTAAAATCTAAAATCTATACATATAATAAAATAGTAACTCATTTCCGTCCGTCTGTCTGCTTTTCTTTTGGGTTCTCATCACGTAAAAACTACTAGATGGATTTTGACAAAATTTTGTGAGGAGCTACCTTAGTATCCTGATTCCAATATAGGATACTTTTTTCCGCAAAAATATCTCATTTCCAAAAGAAAGTGGAGAAAAAGCAGTGAAAGTACGCAGTTTCCGGTTTAAAGGCACTCAAATTTTCGGTTGAAAACTGCGATATTTTAAACTGGGTTGTGCATCTTTTATTTTTGAAAGTGGGATATTATAAACAATATTCCGAAACAGATGGCGCCAGTTGAATAAAATTTGTATTTGATTACGAAACTTTACAATAATTTTTAGAATTTTTGAAATTTTTATAACTTTTAGAATTTTATCCAGGGATGGGTACCTTTATATAAAGTAAATACATAAACCATAACTGGAGCCTTATAAAATTGAGAGTCTTACAATTGGTGTGGAATACTTTCAAAGTAAATTCGAGCAAAATATTGCCAGCACGCCCACAACGTAGGTGGCACAGCTAGTATTGAGAAATTACGAAATGATTAAGCAGGATCCCGTTCATATGGTTCTTACGTTGGCCGCATTAGAAGGTTTTCAATAAATAACACAGTGCAACAGCGAAAAAATACACGGATTAGGCAGTATAGTTCGATTCTCCTACTAATAAATAATAGTAAAACTCTATACTCAGTTTGGCAAATTTGGTGACTAGACGCGTTCAGATTGTATTGGTATGTTCACAAAAGATGTTCAGATTTACCGTGGTATTAATTTTCCCATATATTGTCAGTAAAAATTTAGTAGTCCCTGTAAGTTATGCTAAAAAAAAGCAAAAAAGGTTTAAAGAAAAATTGGGAAAATTAAATTTTTTTTGGAGTCTAAAAATTTCATTTTAATTTTTTAATATTTAATACTATCACCTAATTTGTAAATTATTCTTCTTAGAGAGAATAAAACGAGCTTAAGCTTGACTATAAATTTCATATGTATGTAATATAAATAGTTCGACTAATAAAATTTAAATTTCCAAAATTAAAAAAAAAATCAAAAATCGCAGGGCACAAAATCGCAATCATGTTTACCCAACAAAGCACACAGAGATGTAAATAGTAATTGATGAAAATGGCCACAATCAGACTTTCCTAAGCTTGTCAAGAAAGAGACAAATATAGTACCAAATTTTTACGAACATCGGAAAAATAAACAAAAACTAAAAATTTTGAAAATTTTCCTTTAAAGCGTGTTCGTTGTTTAAAACTTTGTACTTTAAAAGTTAACTTGTCCATTAAAATATTAATTAAATAACAAAGTATAATTAAAAGAAACAATCAAAACTCTTTGGTGTTGTGAAATAAGCTTGAGTAAAATATTTAATGAAAGTTACGCACATTTACACAAATAAAAAAATTTGATACTAGATTAGTATTGACTAAAAAACGAATGTTGGAATAAAATAAACATAATTCTTCCAAAAAAAAAAACCGACTACAAAACAAATATATGTGCATCAATTCTGAACTAAAAATTTAAAAGAAAGTAATGTGTAAGAAATAGTACTCAAATCAAACACTTTTATACTTGTTGCTCTAACGGACATAGTAATATACGTTCTGTACATTCAAATGTCTATCCATAACGGTTAAGCAGATAAAGCCATATACGACAAATTACGTCAGATATGAGGACACCCTTTATTTTTACTGACACAGTAATAAAAAGTAACGGTTCCAAAGATATGGCCATATAGCTTAAACAATATCACCTAGGGGACACCCTTTAATGTGCAATTTTAAATTAAACACTTATTTTAAAGGACAGATTCTTTGAAATTTCTATTGTCTATCTAAAACGGTTTAAAAGTTTAGCAATATGCATCAATTTACAACAACTATTGAGACACCCTTTATAATTTTAAATATTAATAAATATATATTATACGGGACATAGTAGTGGAGATTCTCTCTAATTTTCAAGTGTTTGTCTATAACGGTTCAAGAGATAGGGCTAGATAGGTAAAACTATATCAATTATGGGGCACCCTTTAGTTTAAATAAAGGACTTAGATATACAGGTTCTTTGTAAATTGCAACCATCTCTCTGTTACGGTTCAAAAGTTTTGCAATATACATTAAATTACATCAACTATTGGAACACCCTTTAACTTTTAATTATAAATATTTAATTTCTGATTATAAATATTGGACATTCTGTCCAATTTTCAAGTGATTGTCTACAATGGTTCAAATGGTTCATATATTTAAATTGACGTCACATATGGGGACACCCTTTAATTTTTAAGTTTATTTTTTTATTAATTTCTGTTATTGGCAGCAATAGTGATATGCAGTTTTTTTAAAATTTTAAAAGTTTGCCCTTTACGGTTCATAATACACGTAAAAAACACGTATGTTGTATGGGGACACCCTTTAATTTTAAAAATTCTGAACTTCTTTTAAAATGGGACCAATCTGTAAGCATTTCCTTTATAATAAAGAAAAAATTTTGAAAATCGGTTCAAAAATGACTGAGTTCTGCAGGCACAAACATAAAAAAAAGCAACATTCAGACGAATTGATAACCTCCTTCTTTTTTTGAAGTCGGTTAAAAAGTAGCTTTCATTGCTAACCGAGGGTTGGCTGGATCAACAACAAATATAAGGTGGTAAATATTAAAAGGAAAAAATATTCAAAAAGAGGGAAGCCTTAGGTAGTGGTATACTTCGTTCTCACCAAATATTCTCGTATTCCCTTATCTGGGTTTGGTTGATTAAATAGATGATGCTTACAACTAAAACACTACACAAAGCCAAAAATGACTAATAGAATCAAAAAGACTTTCTCTATGAAATGTTTTTAGGCTAAGGGGTATGCCAGCAAAAAGAAAAGAAGATATTTTCAAAGGGATTCCTTATTATTTTTATGCGGTAAATTATTTTAATTTTAACAATAAGGAGATCCCATTCAATTAATAAGAAAACTTTTTATTCACAATTTTTTTTACTTATTTTTGACACAACAAAAAAAAAAAAAAAAAAAAATCCATAGAGTAAAACTTTTTGATTCTATTAGGTTTTCTTATGATTTGTATGAAAAATGGATTTCTTATTGATTTCATTAGCCTACCTAATTGATTTTTTCAAAAAGATATTCCTTATTGATTTCATGAGGCTACCTAAGTGATATTTTATAAAACGTTTTTCTGATTGATTTCATTAAGGTTCCTTTATGATCATGTGTAAATCAAGTTTTTAATTTTTTTGATAAGGTTATCTTCTTGATTATATTAGCTTTCTTGTTATTTCGTTTATAGAAATCAACATAGAAACTGTTTGTTAAAACATAAAATATAAAATATACATTTGGTGTAGTGGTTAAATGCGTGCCTACAAAACGAAGCATACCAGGTTAGGTCCCTGGCAGAGGAAAAATTTTCACCTTGGTTTTTCGGGTTTTATGAATTATGTGGATTCAACCCCCTCTAGACAATCCATCAGAAGAAGCTCCCATGACCTTACCTTTCACCCCTGGAAAAATAGAAGATAATATGAAGGCAAAATAAAAAAATATCACAAAAAGAAAAGGTAGAAAGAAATCAAAAAAGATTGATTAGATTAGCAAACAATTTTGAAGGAGATGCCAAAAGCAAAAAGCAATATACCAATTGTTTTCAGTTTTATTATTTTGAGATTTTTTTTTTTGTTAATTTTGAATGTTATTATAAAGAAAAACAATATAGCCTAATAAAATCAAGAAGAAACCCTGTTTGAAAAAAAAAAACAATGAGAATACGTAACAAAAATCCTAAGTTTTCTTCTTGACTTTTTCAAAAAGGTTTTTCTTATTAAAATAATAAGACTTTCTTCTTGATCTCAGACAAAATAAAATTATTATTTAAAATTAAATATACTTGGCAAAGAGATCTTAAAAATATATATCATCGTACTTTGAATCGCTGCGGATCTGATTATTTACTCTTATCAAATCAAATTCATTTACTAAATATTATAATAAAAAGACAGGTTGAATTGGAACAATCAAAAATGTTTGAAAATAAAATATTGAATATTAATCCTGGTCCAACTGCCCATAAGAAGATATATAATTTAATAGGTTACAAGAAAAAAGTAGATATTCACGAAATTTTTGATAATGGAGTTCTAATAGAAGATGATTCTCAAAAACTTAGTAAATTAAAAATATTTTTTTCTGAAATTTATAGTATGAAAACTTTAAACCGTGATATTTCCTATATTGATGGCAGTATTCAAAATATCATCTTCAATTGCCCAGAATATAAATATCAATTTATTGAATCATTTCCATCTTTAAACGTTCAAAATTCTAATGATCTTGTTAACTTAGACCAGGTTGCGATTTATGCGATTTATGTTAATAAACAATAAAAAATCAAGCGGCTTAGATAATATTTGTAATTATATATTACTTTTATAATTATAATTCGAGAGAAAATGGATTTAAATATAAATAGCAGTTATATTCCTAATTTGCAATTTGGATTTAAGCACGGTCATTCTACCTTAGATGCTTTACTCAAATTTCAGAACGATGTGGTTGAAAATCTTCGTAAATATCATTGTACGGTTGCTGTTTCCCTAGATATTGAAAATGCATTTGATCATTCATATCACAACGGAATTCTTTATAAGATGATTCAAATTGGTTTTGGCGCACCTATTATAAAATTGTTTAAAAACTGTTTTCACTAACAGATCATTTCAAGTTTTATTTAATAATAAATTATCCAATCAAGGGAATGTTAAATGTGGAGTTCCACAAGGTTCTATTTTGGCACCACATCTTTTCAACATCTTCATGTATGACTTTCCTCACAATGTTAGTGAGTCTACAGGTCTATTATATGCCGATGATTCTATATTATATGCACACGATGAATCTCCCATCAGAGCACTTCAAAAAGTTTCCGCTCATTTGCAAATCGTTAAAGCATTTTACGATGACTGGGGAATAAAAATAAATACTTCAAAAAGCGAAGCAATTTGCATCCGAAATGCTTCTGGTAAATGCAGAATTTTTGTAGTTCCGGAGAGTAAATTACTTCGACTTTATCTTGGAGGGGTGGAAATTCCTATATAAAAAAAAAAATAAAATATCTTGGCATAAATTTTGGTAATCTTTTGAAATTTAACAAACATGCTCGTATTGCACTTGGAAAGGCTTATAAAATAATGCGAATTTTTTCCAGAATTTTAAGAAATAAAAATCTACCAGTAAAATCAACACTTCTTTTGTATAAAACAAGTATTAGACCGGTATTTTTATATATGTATATGCCTTTCCAATTTGGTTCAATATTTCTCCTACTGCACTTAAAGAATTTGAAATTTTTGAAAGGAAGATTTTAAGATGTTGCATCGGGAAAAACTAAATTTCGGCAAATAAAAGATACTGAAATGTATTCGTTTATTCAAAATCGAAAGTTACTCCAGTCGGTTTATATGTTTGTGACTTGATAAAACGATTTGTAATTAGGGTCTAGCACCATGATAACGTTAACATAAATAGAATATACAGAACTCAAACAAGTTATAATTGGTCTAACGTTAACTACTTATCACCTTTAGGTTACATAAATGAGTATCCACCATGTTTTGATATAAATGAATCTATTCGTTGTGAGTTTTATGATAGGACTACACCTGGTACTCATAGAGGTTAAATATGTTTTTTGTTAATTTTGTTTATTTATTTTTCTTTGTTTAATACTAGTTTTTAAGATTAGATTTAAGTTAGTTTTGGGATCATTTAGAAGTGATATATATAAACATCCTTTGTATATGATAGCTTCGGGAGCAAAAGCGTATATAATTGTTTGCATTGTTTTAAACCAGTTTTTAATTAACAAATTTTCCGATAAGCACGGTGCTTTAATCTTTTCTGTAAATTAAGTTATTACTTTCTACTCTTAAGTTTTTTTCTCCTGATATTCTAATAATTTTAAGTTTGTTCATATAAAGAAATGGAAGAAGGCTCATTAAATATAAAAAACTTAAAACTTAAACTTGAAAAAATCTTATAAAATTTATTCTATTTTATTAGGTATTTAGACACAGTTTTTTCTGTGTGTACCCTAAGTAAATAGATACGAAGCGTGCTGATTGCGGACGTATGTAGTTGTCTAGAAAATGTGTACTCCCTCTGCTAGTGTCTAAAAATTTAATTTTCCCAATTTTTCTTTAATACTATCACCTAATTTGTAATTTGAATTATTTTCTTTAATAATTACGCTTGTGCAGATATATATTAAACTTACATATATGTATGTGATTTGATAAAATAAAAAATACTTGTTTTTTCACCAATTTTAATAGGTGTTAGAGACAAGGAACCAATCACCGCTTTTTGCATATGATCAATGTTTTTTTTACACGGTTTTTTCTGGAACCAATCTACCGTGTAAAAACAGAATTGGGTGTATAGGGTTTTAATACTCTTTGGTAGTAGAATCGGTGTAATTTTCGAACACTTTACCTATTTTCATCGATTTCGAGAAAGCCTTCGATGGCACTATTCGAAGCAAAATATGAAAATAGTCGTTATTTTAAACAGGCAATAAAAAGTCTCCATTTTGTTTTACAATGCGGAAAAATAAGCGAATCTTTCCAAACAATAAGCGCAGTCCAGCAAGGTTGCTTACTATCCCCTTTAATTCACAGATATCACATTTCTTGACGACGTAATGTAGGAGACAATAACAGCGTTTTCATATATTTTTTTTTTTTTTAAATTAATTTTTACCTGACAAATATCTAGTTAAAAACAGTGAGTTATTCCAGCTTCTAAAAGTTAATTTGCAATTTGTTTGGTTTAAAAAATAAAAATGACAGTGACAGTCAACCAAATGATTTTGTATTGACTGGCATTTATGTTGTTTATTTATTTAAAAACCCCAAGCCATGACACATTAATTAATTCATTTAATACCTTTAATTTGTGTAGTACCCTTTTAAATACTTTGCGTCGATATAAATTCATTTTCACTGACCACATAGTAAAATTAAAAAGCAAATAGAAGGGAAACTTTGCTTAAGGCTTTTAAAGTAATGCAAACAAAAATCTTTTATTACAAATAAAGTATCGAATGAAAAGTGCAGTAAAAAGTTATTTTAAACGTTTAAAATTCACGTAGGATAAAGGAGACTTGTATCCGTTCCAGTTAATGAAATTTTATAAAAAGACGATACTTTAAAACTCAGCTTACACTGCGCTACAGATAAGGAACTGAGTGACTTGATTATTAACCTCAAAATGAAAGAAGACTTGCTTCCGTTCCAGTTAATGAAATGTTATGTAAATGTGTTACTTTAGTTATGGAACTGATTGACTGATAATATTAACCTTAAAATCATAAAGCATTTTTCATTTTTCTATGCAGATTTAATTTTAACATTAAGTTTTATTAGGGCACCCTTCCCAAAGAGTCAAAACGAAGCAATGCTGACCCCTTTGTCAGCGCCATCTATCTCCGTAATAGGTAGACTTTTGAAATTTCGATAACAAAAATTACTAGAAATTAAAGGGGGTTCCGATAATAATGTGAATTGAGTTTCACTTATATGCCCTAATTTTTTAACCATATTATTTACACTGTTGAAATTTTTACAGGTGTTTTACTCTGACTGCTATAACAAAAATGACTAAAAATTAAACAATATTCCGAAAATGACATTGTTTTCACTTATATTCTCTTATTTTATAAACCTTAACAGGCAGACACTTAAAATTTACACACAGTATTTAAAATTTTGCTAATCAAACTAATTTTCACGTTGGGCATTTTTGAAACAACATAAGGTAGACTCTTGAAATTTCACAGAAGATATATTTCTATGGCCGCTATAACAAAAATTACTGAAGTGTTTATGTTATGTTATGGCCTTATTTTATGAACCGCAATTCAAGTGTCTCAATTTTACATAGAGTATTTAAAACTATGTTCTATACTAAAATGTATAAATAATAAAACTAAATATTAAAAGGTATTCCGATAGTGAGGTTATTTTCACCTTTAAGTCCTTTGTTATTATATCCGCTCCAAGAACAATTACTATAAATAAAAGGGTATTCCGTTAGTGACGAACTTTCCCGTATATGGCTCTATTTTTTGAAACGTAATAGGCCGACACTTATAAACAGAATATTTAAAACTATTCATTCAAAGAAATTAAACTAAAAATTAGGTGGTGTTCTAAAGTTTGTACAGAGGTATATTACTAATGCCACTATAGTAACAATTACTAAAAATTAAAGGTTGTAGCCATAGTGACCTTAGTTTTTGGTAAGCAGACACTTTATGTTTAATACAAAGTATGTAAATATAGTGACTAACTAGTTTAAATTTATACAGAGTATATAACAAGTAACACAAAAAAAAAAAAAAAAATAGAAACAAACAATAGTGCTATATTCGGCCATACCGAATCTTATATACCCTTCACCATAGTAATGCTAAATATTGTGTTTCCCTCTTATATTTCTTTGAAAATTTGCTTGAAAATTTTCGTACATTTTTTGAAAAATTTTTTTTGGAAAGTTTTTATTTTTTGGAAAAAGGAAATAAATTGTTTTATTGTGAAAAAATTTTTGTATTTTTTTTTTTAATTTTTTATAAAATTCTTAAATTTTTTTTGTTATTTTTTTTTACAATTTTTTGTAAAAATTTCTTGCAAAATTTATTTTATTTTTTTGAAAAAGAAATAAATTGTTTTATTATTAAAAAATTGTTTGTAATTTGTTTTTTATTTTTTTGTTAATATTTTTATAATTTTTTTTAATTATTTTTGTAATTTTGTTACAAGTTTTTGTGAAAATTTGATGCAAAATTTTTTTCAAACATTTGTTAAATATTTTTTTTTGGAAATTTTTTAGTAATTTTTTAATTTATTGTATTTTTTTATTAATTTTTTTTGTAAAAATTTTATAAAAAATCTTTTATAATTTTTTTTTGGTTTTTTTAAAATTTTTTAACATCCCCTTAATATGCCTTCATCTTACCAGGGGGCAACCATTGGGCTATTGGCTACCTCTATTTGTATTGCTTTCTACAAATGCCTTTAATACAAATCAAAGTAGAAAATTCTTACCAGAGTTTAAAAACAAACAAAAAATCGCCCTCGCAGAAGGTTATTGATACCCCGAGTTCTGTATGCACTCCCAGCGATCAACTTGTTGCAGTCTGATATTTATTTAACAAAAAAAGCAAAGGATAATCATTACTAAAACTAAAAACTACGTGAAAAAATATAGGTGGCCGCGGTTTTTTGCCCGCAGCTTCGAATAGAATCGCCTGATGTTGCTGAATTGCAATCCAAAAATTTTCGAAACTATGCCTGGCGGATTGGTGGGCTTAAATCTTCTGTACCTCGTCTGGTGCCTTGGCAAATGACATTTCAACTCAAACACGGACAGGCGGTTAGAAGGACTTAATCAACTTTTCTATCTTTAAGGCTCCAGAATATATATACTTTATGGGGAAAATGAATATTGTAGAAATTACACACGGAATGATAAACTTATATATGCATACCGTTTCCACCTGTGGTGGAGGGTATAAAATGATATCTTTATAGGTAGACATACATACTAGAGAGGTTTGATCATTATAATAACAAGTATAAAAATTAAATAAATGTTAAAAAAATGTTAAAAGTCGTGATTGTGACCTGACGTACATATATGTAGGTACATATCTTTGGAAATGTAACAAGCAGACACTTAAAATTTGTGAAAGCAATAACAACATAAAATTAAAAATTAAAGGGTTTAAATCTTGTATTCTCATCTTATATTCTTAAAGTTGTGTATTAAACAAAGTGAATCTGATGCACACTGGATTGATTTTTTCCTTTTTTTATGCTCCATTAATTTTTTCAATTCGCCTTGATAGTATCCTTTATTTTTGCCTAAACTAATCGGTAAAAGCTTAATAAATGATTGTTGAAAATTTAATGTTTTGAACAGAAAAAAGGTATGTTCGAAAATTCGAAAATATATTTAACATTTACTCTTCTTAATAAATTCTTTTGCCAGTAATTTTTCTTTTATTTTTTTTACTGCTTGCTGTATTAAAAATAAACATGAAAAAACAAACCAGCTGTAAGAAAAATGAAACAAAGAGACGGGCAGTTAATTTACAGTTATAGTAAAACGGACTATTTTTAATTTTCGACTTCGGACAGATAAAAAGCGTTTGGCATTATAGTAATTATAAAAATAATGAGAAGCTGGATAAATTTTCAACTAAGCGTTATTTGTTTTTTCTTCTTCACCTTTTTGTATTTAATTTGGTGTGGGTCACTGCCCAATATTGCAATGATTTGGAAAATATTTCAAATATTTAAAATATTTCACGTTGATGGGTGAAATTTTGAAGATGACTCAGCGCTCATCAGGGAAATCAGATGGTCAAGGTAGCTGGACGTAAATGGAATGGTTTAAGTTCAATCATTTCGCTAAGGATTTACAAATTTTTTTCTTTATTAAAACCTGAAATATCAAACTTAAATTTAAATAAGCAAACTGTCATTTTTGGAAACAAACATACATTTTTAAGCTGTGATTAAAAGTTCTCAGCATGACCTAGATTTCTGTACCCGGTAACTTGATAAAGGTTTATTGACTTTAGTCTATGGTTAAAACAGAGAAAGTTTTAAATTAATTTTTTATTTATTTATTCCTCTAACTCGCACTGGAGCATAGGGCGCCAATAACAGCTGTTCTCCATCTAACCTGGTTTGGAGCAATAGACCTAAGTTCGTTCCAAGATATACCCCGGTGGTTCATTTCGGATTCCGTTGAACGTCTCCATGTTGTGCGAGGCCTGCCGATTTCTCTACCATCTTGTTGAAATGGGTGCCATCTAAGTGATTGTTATATGTCCCATCCACTGCCACTTTCGTTTACGTATCTCGGTTGCTACTTCCATTTGGTTTGTCTTTGCTAGCAACTCGGCATTTGTTATCGTTCTAGGCCAAAAGATTAAAAATATTCTTCGTAAGCAGCGGTTAATAAAAGTTTGAATTCATCTTGTTATGTCATTTGTAACCTTCCAGGTTATACAGCCATAAAGGAGCACCGTCTTAACACTTGCTTGGGAAATTCTCAGCTTTGTGGTTTGGCTTATTTTATTATTTTGGCATATTGGGGCTAGTATGCCAAAAGATGACCTGGCCTTGTTTATCCTTGCGGCAACATCGAGTTCGCCCCCCACCCATTTGCAGTAATCACGCATCCTAAATAGCAGAATTGGTCAGTTGTGTCAAATGTTTGGTTGTTGATGGTCATTGGAACTGTTGTTGTACCGATACTTACTGTTTTTGTTTTGGCTGCATTTATTTTTAGACCTGTGTATATAAATAAATTAATGCTGTTTATTTTTTGCAATGAAAATGGACGTAAGTCGAATTTTTAATTTTTAGAAGTGAACTCAGATATTGGGAAGATAACAAAATTGAGTAAATTTGACGTGTAGCACAGTGAAATACATGCCATTCAAATGCGTACATATATTATTACATCTAAAGTACTGACACTAAAGAGTTTCCAAATAGTTTGTTTTTGTCCTGCTTACATTACTAATTCTTTAATGCCACTTCAGAATAAAACATCCTTCAATAAAAACTTTCGAAGTGAACTTCCACTTTTTCATTACCACAAGTTTTTATGACATTTAAATTTTATAAAATAAAAAAAAATTATAATAGAAAACTTATCCATCTTAAAAATGCCCAGACAAATCCCTAGTGAAAAAACACAATTTATCAAATCTTACAACCCAATAACTTTTATGACAAATTTAAAGCAAACATTCATGCTTTTATATCCTTAATTGTATCACAGTGGAGCTACAAATGGTTCTATTGATATTGTCAATATTTTGTTGAATTAGATAATTTTTATTTTGTCACTATAATAAATTAAAAAATATATATTTTAAAAGCAAAAATAAAAACAAAGCAATACGTTTATATTCGTATCCTTAACGGATGTTTTAAAACGTGTTGTTGCTGTTGCTGTTACTGTTATCATTTGTGTAACAGTTTTGAAATCATTTGCAATAACGATACGCAGAGGATACGAAACAATAGCAATTCACATCCATAAATATACTCATTCATTCATTCATTCATTTACTTATTAATTTTTTCTTTTTGTGAAACAACAGAACGAGGATTTTTTTTAGAAGAAGACAAAGAAAAAAATTGTATTGACATAAATTAACGTAAAAAGTTAAATCCTGTTGTGATATTGTGCTCAGAACAAGAAAATATAAATAAAATAAAACGGAGAAAATTTATCCTAGAAACAAGGACTTAGTAGTAGATAAGAGAGAAATATCCACAATAAAAAACAGTCTTAAATTGCGTCAAGCATTTATACTTTTCGTTTCAATTATTTTGGTATGGGGGTTTTTAGTGAAATTAACTTAAACATTTTGCTGTTATTGTTATACAAACAAGTACGTAGTAGAGAAATTATATTACACTTAAAGAAATTAAGACATACTATAGCGGATATTATGTTTCCAGCAGTAACCTGCCTGACACGTGGCAAGGCACTACAAATGACTCATTTAATATTGATATCGTAATTCCAATACCAATAATTTATGGCACAGTGTAACCGGTAGAAAAATAATTATATTATTATTTATTGCTTTTACACCAAATCGTGAGTGTATAGTCAGTCCCATTACAAAATTATTCCAAAGATTTCTATTTCTACTTTAAGGTTTAATTCTGTTCCATGATAATTTTGCAGGATGTGAGTTTATCTCTTCTTCAATGCTGTATTTCCAGCTATCTCTTGGTCTGGCCTCCCTTCGCAATCCTTGAGGACTACAAACAAAACCTCTCCATCTTCGTTTCCTTTTCAAATTTCAGTAGCAATATAAATCATATTGCCTCTATGGTATAACTCCGCACTTGAAACACAATTGTTTGGCCATCATATATGACCGCGCACAGAGAAAGGGACCTAAGGGTAGGCAGATCGATTTTTTCTAAACAGGGGTAAAATTTAATGGAGCATTGAGTGGGAGTGGTCCCGGACCCCATCGAAGCTGAATTTGTGCGGAAAATTCAGGTTTTCTGTAAGTGTAAGTGGAGTGCAGAGAAAAAAATTATAAAATTGTTAGAAATTTATTGAAAACTTTTAAGTCTTTCAGTGAACCGTTTTGAAAGGGTAAAACAATTTTCTTTTAATTGAGGCAAGTGTTTCTGAGGTCGAGAAAATAGTTTTTCAGTGTGTGATTCGATTATCGAAAAAAATAAAGTTTGGTCATAATCGGTCATAAAATATAATTTTATTTTTATTTTTGTTGTATAGGTGATGTTTAAAACTAAACACTAACCAAACTAAATAGATCTGAAGTATGCTAAAGAAGAATGTAACGATCTGGAAATGCATAGTGTGTAAAATAAATATATGTTTGCTAATTTTTCTTTAATTGTTTCTAATATGCTTTCATCCCTTAGGCTATAGTTAACAACTGATTTGCTGGATAGTAAATAGTTCGAATAATAATTGCAAATGTTATAATAAAACAGGAACTTATTTCTCGTCTGTCTTTCTGTCTGTGTTCGTATCACGTAAAAGCTACTGGATGGATTTTAACAAACTTTTGTGAATTACCTCTATTACCTTAGTATCCTGATTCAAATATAGTATACTTTTTTCTGTAAAATATTTTATTTCCAAGAAAAAGTGAAGAAAAAGCAGTTAAAGTACGCCTATTTTTTCTACCGATTTAAAGGTAATGCATACTTTAAGGCATATTTTAGTTTTGAAAGCGGAATATTTTAAACACGTATTTAGTAGATTTAGAAAGTGTTAAAATTGATAATGTGCAAAAAATTTCATAAAACTTTATTCAGCACAATTGTTCAACAGATTATTCAAGTCACTCGAATCTGTAGAACCATCAACTAGCATTTGTGTTGTTAACGAAATGGAACCAACTTTTAAAGAGAGACTTTTGCAATAAACACAAGGAAAAGGTAGTCCAGTGATTTGTTAAACGCAACAGTTCTAAAATTGTAATTTGTAAAAAATAATTATTGAAAATTATATTGTTCAGTATTTATAACTATTTCTTATATCTTGTATCTTATATCTTGTTATTTGCGTTCTTTTTTAACCGACTTCAGAAAAACAAGCAGGTTATCAATCGTCTGAATGTTGCTTTTTCATGTTTATGCCCGCAGAACTCATTCATTTCTGAACCGATTTTAAAAATTGTTTCTCTATTAGAAAGGAAATGCTCACAGATTGGTCCTATTTTAAAATAAGTTCAGAATTTTGAAAATTAAAGGGTGTCCCCATACAACATGCGTGTTTTTTACGCGTATTATGAACCGTAAAGGGCAACCTCTTAAAATTTTAAAAAACTGCTTCTTACTATAGCTGCCAATAACAGAAATTAATAAAAAATAATCTTAAAAATTAAAGGGTGTCCCCATATGTGACGTCAATTTAAATATATGAACCATTTGAACCATTGTTAACAATCACTAGAAAATTGGACAGAGTATCCAATATTTATAATCAGAAATTAAATATTTATAATTAGAAGTTAAAGGGTGTCCGAATAGTTAATGTAATTTGATGTATATATGCAAAGCTTTTAAACCGTAACAGAGAGACGGTTGAAATTTACAATGAACCGTTATATCTAAGTCCTTTATAACATCAAGTATATAATTAAAATTTGGAAACTAAAGGGTGTCCCCATAATTGATATAATTTTGCCTATCTAGCCATATCTTTTGAACCGTTATAGACAAATACTTGAAAATTAGACAGAATCTTTACTACTATGTCCCGTATAATAACATTTATAAATATTTAAAATTTTAAAGGGTGTCTCAATAGTTGATGTAAATTGATGCATATGGCCAAACTGTTAAACCGTTTTAGACAGACATTTGAAATTAACAAAGAATCTGTCCTTTAAAATAAGTGTTTAATTTAAAATTGTACATTAAAGGGTGTCCTCTAGGTGATATTGTTTAAGCTATATGGCCATATCTTTGGAACCGTTACTAATAAAATAAAGGGTGTCCTCATATCTGACGTAATTTGTCGTATATGGCTTTATCTGCTTAACCGTTATGGATAGACATTTGAATGTACAGAACGTATATTACTATGTCCATTAGAGCAAGAAGTATAAAAGTATTTGATTTGAGTACTATTTCTTACAGATTACTTCCTTTTAAGTTTTTAGTTTAGAATTGATGCACATATATTTGTTTTGTAGTCTTTTTTTTGCAAGAATTATTATGTTTTATTAAAACTATGAATTTTTCCCGTTAATCCTGGGAATTCCTGGGATTGCGAATATTTTTTTTCCGTTTCCCGGGAATAAAAAAAGTCCGGGAAATCCCAAACTCTAGAAATAGTTGATAAACCAGATTTTTTACATACATACAATATTCTTTTTATTAAATTACTGCCTGTTATATACATAGCAGGCAGTAATTTTGATAAGTATTTGTTTCAAATGAAGTATATAAAATTAAAGTGATGAATTGCTAAAAAATTCTTAAAGTAAAGAATTTAAAAAATTAATAAAATAAAATTTTTGAAAATAAACTTTCGTGTAAGTCTAAAAAATAATAAAATAAAAAATAAAATAAAATAAATAAAACAAACATTTTATAAAGGTCCCTAAAATAAAGAACTTCTTAAAACGAAATCGAAATATCAGCCAACCTTACTAAAAATCATCCTGTCTGCGTTTAGGGTCAAAACTTACAACCACCATGTTATTACCCGAAAAGCCGGTTGCCATGGTGCTACCGGCTGCCGTGGTTCTCGTTAGATCTCGAAGGTTCTTATCTTCCAGTTTCGTCCCCCGGGAACTGGTGTCCACTTATATCCCAGAAACATTAGCTTGAATGGAGGTTGGTTACCCTACAGTTACTGATGACTTTCTTTGCCCTCTCTTGTAGGTGGTCAAGTAGCTCCCAAATAGAATTTGGAGTGCCATACATGGCAGTTGTATTCAATTTTAATTATGAATTATGCAGGAATCTTCTTCTAAGGATAGTAAAATAATTCATTTGAAAATTTAATGAGCTGTTTGTATAATTATTTATTTGCAGTGTATTTTGTAAATTCATTTATACATTCAAAAACACTGTAGAACAATACTCAGGCTGAATTTAACAAGGCTTTGTACATATAATAATAGAAAATTATATTTTATTTTATTTAAAACAGAAGCCTATTGTTTGCTACAACAAAAAACGTTTTAGTAGCAGCTTTTGTTGGTGGCAATGGTCGAATACAAAACACAGTGGCAGCAGTAATCAGCTGTGATAGTTGCTGTAGTGCTGTAATGTTGATATTTAAACCTCATAACCCAAACCCAAAAGCCTACACAATCTTTACATTTACACCAAACAGACACTCTGACTACATGTTTGTATAATTTTACAGTTTCCTTTTGCTAAACTTTAATTTTGCTAAACTTTTAGATAAATTACGAATTTAAATTTAAAGGAAAAAGAAAAAGCAAATTGGAAATGTAACAAAGAATGTTTTCAAACCCAGAAAACATAAAACTGAATACTCTTACCGAAATACCGCAACATTTGCAGAGCAAAGAAATGGAAAAACTAAAAAAAAATATTCAAAATCAAAAATTAATGTTGACTTAATGTAGCGCTTGGGGTTGGTTAGTACATTCACCACTTTTGCGTTGATAAGGAACAAGCGTTGAATTAAAAATGAAGTGGAATATTAACGAATTTTTAGGTTTGTTGCTTAAAAGTTCTTAACGTAATATCATGATTAATTTAATTCAGATATATAAAGCACAATATGTGTTTGTGTGTAGGAAATTTTCACAAGTGTAGTCCTATCTCTGCGCTAGGTAAATTAGGGTTTATAGTTTTAGGAAATTGTAAGTGTACGTGTCACAATAAATATTTACCATCATATTACTTGGGAACTGGAATAGCGAGAATCTGGAAATTTTGTGCAAGTAACTCTCGTTTAAATATGCATAGTATAGAAACTGGCTGATTTAGAGTAGTGGGCGTGGTACTTCCTACATAAAATGAAACATTATTATTGTGTACCAATACAACTATAAGAGTTAGACTCTTGAAATTATGCACAATTAATTCCAAAATTAATATTTATAGTCTAGCAAAAAATTGCTGGATGGGAACAATAGGCGTGGTATGTCCCATACAAAATGAACGATTAGCTGGAGAAATGTAATATGTAAAGGCTTGAAATTTCCCACTAAACCAAAGCTTTCGATTTTTTCTGAAGTCAGACTTGTCGTAAGGAATTCGTTAAGACATTTCGGTAGTTTGGCGGAAATCAGACTTTTCGTATCGAATTCGTTAAGACATTTCGGTAGTTTGTCTGAAAACTGAAAAAATAATGAATTTGTTAGGATTTTATGATTGTTTGTCTGAACAAATAAAAAATATATAAAACTTTGATTTATTTATATGTAAGAAAATAAAAACCACAATTGTATTGAATAAAAAAAATTAGATTAAATACATATGGGTAATTCCAAGTCAAATCAACCAAAAAAAAAATGTTTTCAAATTTACCACTCCCGATTTTATTGAAACTTTTTTCATTTATATTCGTTGACTCCCTGAATCCAAATATGATTTATAAAAATTACTCAACTTTCTAGGACTTATAGAACTGTATTTAGAATATATTTAATCCTCGAGCGCATATGCAAAAAGCGACATTTTTCAATTTTGGTAACTGTGTAGCGAAAAAACTGTAAGAGATAGAATTTTTTAAAAATCGTATTTGGATTCAGGGAGTCAAAAAAAAAAAATATATCAAAAAAGTTTCAATAAAATCTGAAGTACTCATTTTGAGCGCCTTGTTGATTTGACGTGGAATTACCCATATACACTGATGCATATTCCTATAAACGCACATTATTTTTTTTTGAAGCAGCTGTCAAAAACGAAACTAAAACACATTTAAGGGTTTATAAATTCATTTAACAAATAATTATTTTAATTTATTTATTTTAATACTAACGACAAACGAGATTAAAAATTAGTTTATTTAATTTTAATTAATTTTGTAATAACTTAATGTAATTTTGATAGGCATTTTCCTATAAACGCGCTTTAAAAATTATACGTTTTGGATTTTATTAATAATGAGTAGCTGATCCATTTTTTTTAATTACTTCAAATATACGGTCCGGCATTGATCCTATTAATTTTTTTAATAAATCGTGATCGATTTCATTCCACACTTGTTTAGTTCTTAGTTTTAGCTCCGTAACTGTCATTATATTTTGATTTTGGGCACTATTTTAGTAAATTTTACGCGCCATATATCCCCACAAGTTTTCCATCGGGTTTAAATGCGGACTGCAAGCCGGCCAGTCTAACAAAGGAATATTATGTTGGTGGAACCATAATTTTGACTCTTTTGAAACGTGTATTGCCGCATTGTCTTGTTGAAATATGCAATCTTCATCCATTTCTTCATCCATAAATGAGATGAGAGCATCTTCTAAAAGTTCGGTATATGTTGTGCTGTTCATCTTTGTTGGAACAAAACAAATACTAGCTTTTCCAACTGAGGAAAAAGCTGCCCACACCATAACACTGCCTCCACCGAAGTTACGTTTGGACATTCGAATATCATTCGATCTTAAATCGTGCCAATAGCACGAATACGAATCTGGACCGTCCAAATTAAATTTTTTTTTCATCTGAAAAAACTACTTTATTCCACTCATCAGTCCACTTCATGTATTTGCGTGCAAATTTCAGACGATTTTCTTTATGTTGTTGTTTTAGCATTGGCTTACATTTGGGTTTCTTCCATTTTATATTATGATCTGTTCGCAATATGTATTGAACGTGTTTGGAAGTAACAGGAAGATCAAGTTTGGTTTTTATTTGTGTGGCTTTTAATTTGTTGCGGGTGGCTTCATGTTTAATCATATTAATTTCTCGTTTTGTTAACTTTGTGTTTCCCTTTGTAGGCTTTCGCACTCCGTATTTCTGTCCTTTCTTCCAAAAGTTACGAATAACGCATTCCGAACGTTTAATTTTTCGCGCGATTTCTCTGTTAGAGCATCCTTGATAGGAAAAAAATTTTATTTGAATTTTTTCTTGATCATTTAGAAATTTTCCTTTAGGCATCTTTTGATACTATTAGATATTTTTATTAAAACAAAAAGTTTTGATACAAATGGATATAATGGCATCAAAAACTTACATTTAAATTAAAAAAATCCAAGAACAGATAATATTTTGCTTTTTAGAATTTTTTAAGCTAATTGTTCCTGCCTGGGTTTATAGAAATCTTCCACTGAATTAAGCACTAATATTTTATGATTGCTCAAAAAAAGCGAACAGTAAAATAAAAAATAAAAAAGTTACTTGTTTAAACAAACTTCCGTTATATCGACACACTGCAGTCCGTCAACTTTATTTATGGTTAGAAATAACAAATATGCAGCACAAAGGAAATAAAAAAAATACATGCGCTTATAGGAATATGCACCAGTGTATACAAGATGGACAATTGAAATTGAATTAATTACGATAAAGTATTGGCTTGAATACCAAATCATTAAATAATTATTACATATATTCACTTAACTTTCAGAGAACGATATTTTAGCTTATACCCACAGAAAACATTTCATTGCGACTTCGTATATACATACATATGTACATGTCGTTTCGATTTCGTTTCTACATATCGTTGCGAAGTCATATCAATCAACCCTTTTATATAAAAATTGTTACGATTTCGGTAATATTTCGGTTCTGAAATCGGAAGATTTTATCGACTACTCGTTACGAATTCTTTATGAAATCAGAACATTTGGTTCAGTGGGTTAGCACAAGTAATATTCATAGGTCCATTGTTATAACTTGCCTTTAGCTAAAGTTAGGATTTTGTTGGAGTGATAAGTAGTTTTTCGTTATAATAATGAGGATAATGCTCATTGTGGTTTTTAGCTTACTTCTAATAACGAAAAACTATTTATCGCTTAAACAAAAGCCTAACTTTAGCTAAAGGCAAGTTATAATAATCGGCCATAATCTAGTAAAATACAGGCTGGATTCCAACGACGGCTTTAGTACCTCCCACGCCCATAAAAACGAAAAATTAAAGTTTTAATTGGAAAAGCGCCATTTTTTGGAAAAGGACATTAGAAACGAAATATCAATCAACGGCACGCGCTACTGAGCCATGATTACGGATCATTCATGGCCTTAAATGGTAGATATAGACTTGGAAAATCTATAGTTTTAGCAACACATTTTACGGAACAAGTTCATTAGTCATGTTGTCAGACATCTTAGTTATATTAAGTGGACGCTTCAGATTTGCGATGGAGCTGGTGAACTCTTTTACACTTTTTCTTGTGGAGAGCAATTATAGAATGATGCTATGCATAAATATCAGAAGCGATCCACATCATTAGAACTACTATCGTTCGAGCCATTGGTTAATGAGATAAGTTTTGGAAGTCGCGACAGTCACATGCATAATGCGGTGTTTCATAAATAATTTTATTTCTAACAAAGCCATAACATACCAGAAGCAACCAAGTTTTAATAATTTTACTTTCATATGATTTACTCTGTATATAGGTCTATCGATTTTGATTTTATTTTCATTTTCTGGTATTAGGTTGGGAACGTACGACTACCTTATATTCATTCCTAGCAAAAAATTCAAAAAATGCTAATCGAGTGTGGAATTAAGCATTTTTGGTGGTAGTACTTCCTAACTGGATTATAAACCAACTTAATGATTTTAATAAGGCGTGAGACTAAAAAAAAGAGTAATTCTTTGGAATTGATTACGTAATGTATATTACGCAAAAAATCATTAAAAACGTAATGCAAATCCTTCTTTTTTGATTTTAAATAATTAAGAAGGTAACTTTTTGAAAAATTCGAAAAATTTACTTGAAATAATCACTTATTTTTTTTTAAATATTTTCAAGGCATTCGCTCTTAAAATATAAGAATTAGTTCAATTACAAATTACTTTTTTTCAAGTTTAATGTAATGCGTTTTGTAATCGAGTAACAGAAATTGGTAATCCCAAAAGTAAGTCATTATGTAGCAAGTACTTTTTTTGGTAATGCCTAATTTCTTTGCTGGGTTGCTTCTCATGCTATCAATAAACCTAAATATTGACTGTTATATTCTCAGACTGCACGCAAAAAAAAAAAAAAAACAACATGCTTATGGTTTGGTCTCAAGAATCATCTTAATTTGTCTGTAACAATATATATATGGTTGCGATGAACAACTTTTAGTTGATTTGATTTGATCATTAATGGGTTACTATACCCGAAAAATTAAACACGGTAGGTTTGAATTATACAATTTTCAAACCGCAACCAAGGTTTTGTTAGTATTCCAAAACAATATATTATTAACTACACACATCCACACAAAATACAATTAACACACACTTGGAAGAAAAGTGTGGCCAATCTTGAACTCGAAAACGCACGCTATTCTCAGGTCAAAAATTTATTACTTTATTTGCAATGTATGACGCCTACTGTTCCCATCCAATCTGTTTTTGGCTACGTATTAATACCATAATATTTTTTTACTTTTTATGGGAGGTACCACTCCCACTATCATAATCCAGTCTGTATTTTGCGAGACAATCCACATTACTCTGAGTGTTACTTGTGCAAAGACTCTTCCTATTATAGTATTTTCTGTAAACGATAATAATTTTTCATTTTGTATGGGAGGTACTCATGCAAAATCATCTGTTGTAGTTCACCAGGAATAACGATAAAAATGTTTCACTTTGTATAAGAGGTACCACGCCCACTATTCCAATTCAGCCTGTCTTTAGCTTGACTATGTACGTTAATATGAGGGTTACTGGTGCGAAACTAAGGTGCTACCTAATTCAGTTTTCTAGATACAGGATAATAATTTGTCACTTTATATGGGAGTTACCACGCCCACTATTCCAATCCAATCTATCTTTCTCCGAACTATTTATGTTAATATAAAGGTAACGGGTGCAAAATTTCATGGCGCTACCTAATACTATTACCAAGTTACATGATGATAAATATTTACTTTGGTTGGAAGGTGCCACGCCCACTCGACTATTTAAAAAATAAGTACCCTATTTTACCAACCATATATCTAACCTAATATGTAATAACAAACTGTGAAAGTTTCATAGAGATTGGTTCACTGGTGTACTCAGCTATAGCTTTCCGATAAACAAACAAACACACAACCAAACACATTTTGTGCTTTATATATAGATAAATAGATAAACAAATTATGATAAGTTTACTGGTATGTATGACTAAAAACAACAAATAAGGTTTGGATTTCTTAAGTTTTGTGTTTAGTTTTTTTAAATTATTAGAATCTAATTGTACGCATTTCTGTTTCAAAAAATAATAATTTATGAATTGAGTCATCTCTCATATCGTATGCTTAAGAAATACTAAACAATTGGGTTCAGTTATAAAGTATGGTATGGTATGTGCCCACACCATGGTTGCCAGATTTTTTTCTCTCTCCCCTAAAATCAAGCTTTTTAAAAAAAAAATCACCCAAAATATTCTTTTTTGTTTACATAAATAAGTTTTTTCCTGTAATTTTCAAAAAATAAAATCTAAATTAATTAAATAAAAAATCCCCTAAATTAATCCTAATTTTAAGAAAAATCCCCCAAAACAAAAATTTTAGGTGTATATAATATACCCAGTGGTAAAAAGAAGGAGTATGAGGGCCTTCTAGAATGCCTCTTTTTCCTTCTTTTGGAGGCACAAAGACTTCCGTTTTTTTTTTCTAATTTTAAGCACTTTTAATTTATTTTTATTTTGAATTGAAGTACTAAATTTTTATGGGATTCCAACCGTCAACCTCCAGGATAATAGACCTTCGCACTGCCAATCAGTCTATATAAGCATCTCAATTTCAAGCAGCAATGATGTAGATAAAGGCAATTCAATGAACTTTTGTGTTTTATAAATAAGAAATCTAAAAATAGAAAATCATGTATTTGTCATACAAAATGAGTAAACATTACTACATCCCTACTAAGAGAAGCGAAGTAGGAATATGTACTGGATCTTTATGAAGAAAGGGCCAAGGCCTTCTTTGGAAGGCACACAAAAATGAGGATCGTATCCGAGAGAAGGTCCAAGCATGCCTTATAGAAGGCCTGAAGTGAGAAGGCCTCTTTAATTTTACCACTGGGTTGTTTCTTGTGTTGTTGTTGTAAGAGTATTCTTAAAATTAGAGTTCGTTACTTTTGTTGTTTTTGCATGACATACTACACGCATAACAAAAAAAAAAAATTAGCTTTCTAATATGTTGCTTAAATAGTTGAGAAGAACCTATAAGAAAGACGATTGTTACGTATTTTAAATTTATTGGTTGCAAAAAAATAGGAATAGACCGATTAAGCATCTGGTAAAACATAAAAAATCACCCAATAACTCCCTATATATTTGTTTAAGCCACAATTTTTTCCCCTAACAAATGTTAACCCTAAAATTCTCCCCTAAATGAAAAAAAAAATTCCTAAATTTAGGTTAAAATCCCCTAATCTGGCAACCATGGCCCACACACGCTGTGTTCGTCTTGACAATATTTTTTTCGATTTTGCTTTGAAAGTACTTAAAATTTTAAGACTCTTATGTATTTACTTAATAAATAAAATATATATAAAGTTACCTATCCCTGACAAAATTTTACGAATTATATAAAATTCTTAAAATTATTGTAAAGTTCTGTAAAAAATGTTTAAAACATTTTAATAACAATGTAATTTCACAAAGTAAAAACACAAATCAAATACAATTTTTTTCAATTAGCTTTCAGAAATAAAATATGCCTTAAGGTTTGCAGTACATTTAAATCGGCAAATTAATCGGCGTACTTTCACTGATTTTTCTCCCTTTCTCTTGGAAATAAGATATTCCTATATTGGAAACATGAAACTAAGGTACCTCTTCTAAAAATTTTACTAAACTCCATACAGTAGATTTTTTTTAGATAGAAAATAAGTTACTGTTTTATTATATGTATATTAGAGGTGTATATATATATTAGTATATAATTTTGTTTATTTTATTTCATTATAAAATAAAATTTCATTATAATATGGTCATAGCCTTGTTATTTTTAAGTAAGACAATGTGGTTCTAACATAACGATATTACGATTATGACTACAACCATAGAATTGGTTACCTCAACCATGTTTTTTCTTTTCCTGTTTCGCCTGGTAATTGTGGAACTTTTTCACAAGTATCTTGTATTGCTTGCAATTGTCTAAGGCTAAGATTCCTCATGGTGTCCTCATTTAATAGTTCCGTCTGCTCCTCTTCTTGGCCAGATAAGACCTAAAGTTACCTGTCACCATCTCGTTTATCCACCTTAACGCCTTGCTTTTAGGGGACTCTTTAAGCTCTTTCGAGCCGCTCTACATGTGCTAGCAACCCTTCTCGACTTTTGGCTTAAGGAGTGCTCCGATTGTATGACCTTTGCAACTTAGAAAAAACGCAGAAATTGTAATTTATTTGGAGAGTCATTTCAGAAAGTTCACATTTATATCATTTCCAGGAAGAATTGTATGGTGTATAAAAGATGGCCAAAGGAAAGGTTTGCGATTAAAACTTTTTTTGAAATATAAATGTTAACCCATTTAGTTAAGCTTAATTACATCATCGGATTTTTCAAATTATTCTCTATAAATTTTTTCTCCCCTTAAAAATTAAACAAAAACTAAAATTACTTGCTAAATGTTTAAATTTTAAACACACACCAATCACTCCTTCAACCATTTTAAATACCGCATTGTTAAGGTTACATTTCACAATTGTTTTATTCAAAATATTTAATATCTTGCTATCAGGCATTAAAAGTTACAAACATTGTCATTGTTAGAGATTTGCATACATAATCAACAATTCCATTATTATACTCGTATACTTTGATTTTGCGCAACTATAGACTTTATGGGGGGGTTGGGGGGGTGAATCTGTTGCCATTTAAAGAGTCACAGTAATAAAGTCTCTAAATATTTTCTACTCCTCTTTATTTCCATTTAATGTGCAGTATCATTTGAAGCTTTAAATAATTTTATGTACTTTGCAATTATAAACTATTTTGTGGAGAACATGAATAATTATTCATGAAATGGAGTGGAGTGGTGTGGAGAGGTGAGGAGTGAGATATAAATTTTTAAGATTTTTATTTTAATTGAAATATTTTTAAGAACTGTGTTTAACATTTGTAAAGTTTTCGAAATCTTAAAACATTTTCAAGGAAATTTGCCTTAAAGGAAATGATACACAAAAGTATATAAACGTCCTTAATACTTAAAAAAAACAATAAGGCGATGACGTTTAACAAATTATATCGTTATAAATATCTTCGATAAATATCTAGATGACTCCTTCCTCCCTCCCAAAAAAAACCCTAAGTTATAAAAAATTCAAAATTGACTGAAATTTTTTTGAAATCTGTTGGTTAATTTTTCATGTTGCTAAACCTTTAAATTTTTTTTTGAATATAACATTAGACTTTTATGAATTTATTTGACGATATGTAACCATAATAGGTTTACATTATTATACCCTTCACCAAAGGTGGAAAGGCTATATATAAGTTTGTCATTTCCTGTGTAATTTCTGCAATATTAATTTCCTACCCGACCGATAAAGTATATATATTATGGATCCTTATACATAGAGCAGTTGATTGAGCAATGACCGTCGTTCAGTCTGTGTTCGGATTGAAATCAACTTTGCCAAGGTACCAGAAGAGATACAGAAAAGTTAAGCCCTAAAATCTGCCAGGCATAGTTTAGCAAATTTCGCTAATGGAATTCAGCAACACCAGACCATTCTATTCGAGGCTGTGGGCAAAAATCCACGCCCACCTACATTTTTTCCCGTTGTTTTTATTTATTTTTTTTGGTTGTAATGAATCTCTTCTGCTTTTTTGTTAAGTAAATATTAGACCGCAACCAGTATATTGCATGAAGTGTATACAGATTTTTGGGTGATCAATAACCCCCTGTGAGGAGCGATTTTTGTTTGTTTTTAGGTTGATTTGCATTTAAAGGTCTTTATAGAACGAAATACAATAAAATTTTTACAAAAATATTTCCAGGAAATTATTACACGCAAAGAAAAAGGAAAAAAAACAAGCAACACATAGACGAATTGATAACCTCCTTCTTTTTTTGAAGTCGGTTAAAAATACTATAAAATCATGTTTGTTTTGTGAGGATACCCTTTTTTAAATGTTCTTCTGTAAGTATAACCTTTCAAATAAAACATAATCAAAGTCGCACTTTTTTGAAGTCGGTTAAAAAGCTTGTAATTTTGTTTAAATATATCCATAATTTTAAATTTGAATAATAAATAATTAAATATCTAAATGAGATAAAATCCACTGGTTAGTGATTTAACGTATACTTGTTGTGCAATTGATAACAAACAAAAAAACACTCATACGTCTAGGGAGGGTTCCAGTCAAAATTGTCATCATCATGATGATGATTTTATTTTCTAAATTATATTTGAATGACTATAAACAAGCAATAAATAAAACTAGAAAACAATTAAAATTGGAAAATTGAAAAAATTACGGAAACATAACCAATTGACACATATTTTCCACTTAGTAGACATAAATAAAAATATTTACAACATTTTTGATTTTTTAATGTCAATATAAATGAATATAAAAATGGAAATGATAAATAGAAACTTCAATCGTAAATATATTGGTATGTAACCGGAATTTATGTCTATGACAATTCAAATTAAATGTTAAATGTCAAATAAAATTCAAATTATGGTGAGTGAAAGCACTTGAATTACATTTGATAGAATGGCATTATTTGCTAATTAAATAAAAAAAGAATGTAAAAAGCTCTACTTCAAAAACTGCTTTCATTTCGTTGGTGCCCATTTAATGCTTTTAATTTAAAATAATATTTCGTTTTATATATTTTTCTTGCATGCAACTTTATTTCCTTTTCCCTTCCCCTTCCCCTTTTTTTTATGAATGAAGCGGTTTGTTTTATTTCCGGTGTTTGTGTTTTTTTAAGTTTTTCTTTTTTACTCGTAAATTTTCATTAGTTTTTTTTAAGAAAATCTAAAATGTGTACTTTTTAATGCAGAAAAAGGGTCATTAAAACTTTTGTTTTTATTTTGCGGAGATTTTTTGGTTAAGTTTGTGTTGTTTATTGCCCTACAGTTTGCTTGAAGCACATAGTGCTTAAAGTAATTAATAGTAAGTTGTAAAAAGTTTTATTTCTTCTTAAAATGTGTGGGCTTTTATTTTAATTTGTTTCGTTAATTTATTAAAAAATTATTATAACTTTATTATATTTAATTTTTTTTTTATAAATAGGATTTTATTAAATAAATTGTCTGTAGTTTAGGAAGTTTTTACATAAACGATAGAGACCAATTAATGGCTACGCTACCTTATAGGGTATTAAGTATAGTATAGGGCTCTAGGTGTAGTATATATCGAAAATCTAGAAATTGTTTATGTTATTCTAGGTTGCAATATAAACCTATGCGAATCATGCAAAGAAATCTTATTGCAAATTAACTGAGCCCGTCACGTTGTGGGTGTCCTGACAATATTTTGCACGATTTTGCTTTGAAAGTATTCCACACCAATTGTAAGACTCTTACTTTTATAGTGCTTCAGTTATGGTTTATGTATTTAGTTTATATAAAGGTACCCATCCCTGGATAAAATTCTAAAATTTATAAAAAAATTCTAAAAACAATTGTAAAGCTCTGTAAAAGGTGTTTTAAATATTAATGCTAAAATTATTCAATTAATGCCATCTATTGCTTAAATTTGTTTAAAATATCCCGATTTTAAAAATAAAAAAAGCTGCGCAACCGTGTTTAAAATATCCCAGTTTTAAACCGGAAATTGCATACTTTCACTGCTTTTTCTCCACTTTCTCTTGAAAATTGGAATCAGGATGTTAAGGTACTTCCTCACAAAATTTTGTTAAAATCCATCCAGTAGTTTTTACGTAATGCGAGCGCAAAAGTAAACCTGCGGACAGACGTTCAGACAGACGGAAATGAGTTACTATTTTATTATACGTATATATACATATGTATATTTAAACGACCACCGCACTGTGGCACATAAATTTAAGAAGGCGGTCATTTTATGGTTTTATTACTTATTTGAAATAAATATATAAATATCAGTATACATCGGGGGCTAAAAAAGTATTTCTCTATTTCAACTATATTACAGCGAAGAGGGGGACCCAAAATACACTTTCTCTGTATTTTGCTAAAATTGATAAATTCTTAGAAAAGTTTAATTTTAAAGTGACTAAAACTTTTTTATTATAAAAGATTTTCTTACAAAATAAATTTTGTTTAATTATGCAACTTATAGGCTGTTAATTCTAATAAAATAAAGTCTTGGTGTCTTTCAGAAATTATTTACCTTTTTTTTTACCCTAGAATCTCCGATTTAATAGACCATAAATCCTTGACGTCAAACCAAGGCAGTTTGTAGTCTAAACAATCTTCCACTCCTATAACCCATTATATATGCGCTGGGTTGCGGCCTTGGGCATCAGAACAATTTTTCTGACCCATGGTCAGATATTTTTTGCTGAAGACAAAAGTTTTCAAGGAAAAAAAAAAAAAAAAACAAATCTAAAGACAACAGCTGTTTATGAAATTGTGTTTCTTACTTGATTTGATGGCAAGGATTTATGCACTATAAAGTAGGAGTTTTAAGGGCAATTTGGAAGTTTTTGTTTTTAAGTTTAAAAATGTTTGAATTACAAAAACACTTTATTTATGTAGTCGTAGTAGCTTATAAGCTACATAATTACACAAAAATTTTTTTTGCATCAACATCTTTTAAAACAAAAAAATTATAGTCATTTAAAAATTTAAAGAAAACCCATTTTGAATTACAATGTTCACTGTGATATATTTGAAAAGGAATAGTATTTTTTTGGCTCCTAAGGTACACTAGTAGTAGCTTTCTAATAAGTGATTTAACTTTAAAATCGGCAACCATAAGAAACGAGATTTGGCCGCATTCTCAAATTAAGTGCCACAATGCGGGCGACAAAGTTTGGTATTTTCTGACAAAATTTAAGTTAAAAAAAAAATTATTGGAAGTATTAGTTATAAATGCAACTGAAGATAAAAGACATAAAAAGCCTTTTTAGCTCGTTTTGTTTGTTTTGTTTTTTTACTTCACTTTCATAATAAAATTCAACTAAAAATTAAAATGTATATTAAAAACTTCATAAATTAAAGACCAAACTTCCACTTAAATTACAAAAAAAACCGTGTATAAAAATTCCAATCCAGTCAAAGGTAATGGATTTTTGACCGCTTTCTCGCAAAATGAACCAATGTGCAGCGGCGATAAATAAAGTCAAAGTTGTTTTAAAACACATTAGCAAGAAAATACTTTGTCGCTTTAACCCTCTCAAGCACTAAGAAATTTAGATTTCTTTTACAATAGAAGAATCAAATCAAACGGCTACTTAACGTTAATAACGGTTCAATCTGCAACTGCAAAAAATACACACAAATAATATGAATGTAAATTTGTACATATCCAACAAAAACAAGGGAATGGTTAACAAAGGTTGAGTACCTCGATGGACTGATTGGAAAAGCGCTACAGTCTGGGGGTAGCAGGTTAGATTACCTGCGAAGACTCTGGGTATTTTATGCACACAAGCAGTTAGTGTTGTCTTAGAGAAAGAAAATGTTTTGATTGATTTAAAATCAACTACTAATATATCTGTATGAATAAATTTAATCGTTTCAATGCAAACTCACATGTTTGTATGTGTATTAAAGTTGGCCTGTTGGCCAGGGTTTGTCCAGGACAAATAACTCACAGACAGTTTTGCACTTGCTGAATGCGTGAGTAAAGTTGTACATGATATAACAAGAGTTAAAATCATGACTGTGTTGCTGTTAAACTTCTTCTAGTTGCAATGCAAGTGAAAAAGCACGCTTATTAGGAGATCAAACGCCCGTATTACTATATATGAATCAAACCCAGTACTAGGAAAAGTTGGTTTGATATTGGTTGATCCTGGTTGATCGTGTAATTGTTTTACTTGCCATTGGCAGTCGCTCTGGAATTAAATATGTTTTAGGTGGAACTCTATTCGCAACCAAAAATTGGTGTAGCGTCGAACTTGACCATTGGCAAAAAACGATGACAGTGATATTTTTTAAATCCCATTTTTTTCGATTTTTTAAATTTCCATGTTACCATCATTTCCCGAACAGGATGATGTGATCGAGATTAATGTCGGCACCTAGCCGCGTTGGACCTTATCAGACGGTGGTCTTACTACCGAGTTAAATAAAAGAGTAGACTAGCGCCCCCATAGTGTAGTACATGCCGCACTAAACATACTGCACAGTCACAACGAGTAGCAGTTTATAGAACATGGAAAACTATGGACCCATGCTCTAACCTCTTGTTTAGGGGAGAACATCCAACTCTTTTCTGTTGAAAGTGCTGCATCACACTTTGATCAACAATGCACTATCTCTGTATACATCGATTTTAACCACAACTACCATGTGAACCCCAGAAGAAGTCCTTACCACCAACCGGCCTTAGTGAAGAGAGCTTCTCTGTGCGGTCACCAGTTCCCGTGGTACCAGTTCTTTGGGAACTGGTCATATTTTTTAGACCTGTTCTTCCAGATTCAGGTTCTAGGAACCCTGGTGCCTGGTGCCCTCAATTCCCCAAACCCACTTTTTCAAAGCTTTTGCAAATCCTGCAGTAACAGTTATTTATTACCACCCGAGGGAGGTCCCGAACAGGATCCCGCGAGTTTCTCACTTCCATCGTCACAATGAACAGTATTGTCACGATAACCGCATCCTCTTTTAAGCCCGTTGCAGTAACTACGGAAAAAATCGAATATTCTATGCAGGAACGAAGAGCAACGAGTGAAAATTATGATGTATTCTATCGTAACGTAAAAATAATAACTGTAGCCATATGTTTCATCCAAACTAAATTTAATTTCGTCGATAAAACCACGTGATTCATCAGCATGACCTCTTGTTTGAATGACTTATGTCATATGCTCTCTAGAAAATTGTAATAGATTTTCTTTTCGTACGTATTCAGAGCTTGTAATGGCTCTTTTAACCGTATACCTGCTTGAGATCTTGTCGGGGACAATATATTGTTTTATTGAATTTAAATACCTTGACGCCAATGCTCTCGGGGTATATATTAGCAATATTACTCGAAGACTGAAAATGGGAGATAAGAATCTTCGAGGTCTAACCAGTGTCCAACTGGAACCACAAGAACCGGCAGTACCACAGAGTTTTCCCTGATTCCAGTAACGTGGTGGCTGCGATTTAGATCCTGTCGTACTCTTAATACAGGTACCATGGGCGTGTCAGCAGTAGTTTAGCATTGGGAAGACATGTTTTGAAATTGCCACTTGTTGTGTCCTTGTGCACAACATGGGCGTTGGTAGGCGCATTGAATTCACCTAGTGTAAGGGAAACTTGCCAGCTATTTACAATAGTCTTTATCACACACCAGCTTGAGCGTTAATTATTGGAGCTACAAGAGAAGAGTTTGACAAAATCTCAGCATATTTCTCTCTTTGGTTGGAGTTAAAGCGGTTGGAATCTTTATATTGGAATTATGGGTGCCCCGGTAGTGTGCTAGATTATCAGTCAGGGGGTTTCACTACAACGAGTGAAGCGGGTTTGTCCGCATAAACTTTAGACTTTACATATCCCCATAGGAAAAAGTCTAACGGTGTGATATCACACGATCTTGGTGGCCAATCGACCGGCCAAAAACATGAAATTATGTGCTCACCGAAATGTTCTCTCAAAAAATCCATTGATTGATGTGATATGTGGGAAGTGGCGCCATCTTGCTAAAACCAAATGTCGCTGAGATCACAAGCTTCAATTTCAGGCATCAAATAGTCGGTTATTATGGTACGATAACGGTCGCCATTGACGGTTAAGTTTGCACCGGCATCATTTTTAAAGAAATATGGACCGATGATTCCACCAGCCCACAAAGTACACCAAACCGTTGTTTTTTCTGGATGAAGTAGCAGCTCTTGAATCTCTTCAGGTTGCTCTTCATCCCAAATGCTCTTATTTTGTTTGTTTGCTTACCGATTGAGCCAAAAGCGTAAGTTATGAAATGCCAAACAATACTAAACAAAAACAACATGACAGCATGCCACGACTCACACGTGATGTGTCAAAAAAGGCTATTGAAAAAAGTACCTCGAAATAGATCACCCAATAGTTTTTAATTGTATTGTGTTATACAATAAATAAATAAATAAATAAATAAATAAATAAATAAATAAATAAAATAAATATATTGTAATTTTATCTATATTTTTTTTGTATGAAATTAAAAAAAAAATTTATAAGAAGTTATAAGTTAAATATTTCCTTTTATTTGAGAATTAAAAGTTCGCTTCTATTAAATTTATTTTTGTTTCTATTTTTTTTAACTATTGACTTATTTGACAGTCAGTCAGTACAACAACGTTTTTTTCTGATTTTTATAAGTTAAAATAATTTTCTCTATATACGTAAATATTTTTTTTAGTTTCTCTTTTTATATAAAATCTGCAATATAAAATTATAAGTTTTAAGTAAACTTTTGCGGTTTATGTGTGCAGCTCCTTTTTTTATTTATTTTTAAAAATTGTTTTGTTGCTATTGTTGCTAATACTACTTTTTATTTAAGTTTTGAACAAATAAATAAAAATACCCGCAAACTAAATGTTGGTTTTTGTTACTGTAATTTTTATTTTAAGACTTGTTCATGTTTTTGTTATAAAATTTTAACGTTTTAGTGCTTTTTCCAAACTTATTTTTACTACTCGTATTTGGTTATTTTAATTGTTGAGTTTTTATTTTTTCTTATTTTTTCTTATGTTTCAAAACGTTATTTTTCTCATAATAATTGCTCAATTGTAAAGTTTTTATTTTGAATATGGTTTAAGCTTAAATTTGCTTAAAGAAGAAACATTTTTTGTTTGTAAATATAAAGCTATTGGCTGTAGAATTAAGGTTGAATTTTACACTTTACAGTTAAATTTTTTTCATTTGAGGTGGCTGGGGCATAAATAATAAATACTGAACAGTAAATATAAAACAACCATTAAACTATATGCCTTAAGCATTGGGGGAATGAAGAACTTTTATTGCATATAATATTTTTTTAATAAGAGAAATTATTTAAGGTGATTATATTGATTATGAACCACGAAAGAAATAGAAGATGGTAGAGGTGATAATTATATAAGATCAAGATAATATGATTATAGTCAAGTTATAAGTTTGTAGAAGTTTTCTTAAAAAAAATGTGTGGGGTAAAATTTCCTTACTTCCATAGGTGTGCAAGTAATTTTTGTTTAAATCAAATATGATTTTGACAGTATCGCTTTACGCTTCAACAACTTTGGAAAACATTGCAAACGTCTGCAATCTCAATAGTAAACGTATTTCACTTTGATTAGTTACGGTGATCTGCCGATTTATGATCGTTGGCAGAAGCTGATAGTCAATTTAATCAATTTAAAGTTTAAAATTTTTAGAGAGTAAACAATGTCTTTTATTTTTAACCAAAAAGAAGGAGGTTATCAATTCGTCTGTGTGTTGCTTTTTTTGTTTTTTTGTATGTTTGTGCCTTCAGAACTCGGTCATTTCTGAACCGATTTTAAAAATTTTTGCACTATTAAAAAGGTTATGGCTACAGATTGGTGCCATTTTAAAAGAAGTTCAAAATTTTAAAAATTAAAGGGTGTCCCTATACAACATAGATGTTTTTTACGTGTATTATGAAGTTTATAGGTCACCAATTTAAAATTAAAAAAAAAGTGCGTATCACTGTAGCTCCCAATAACAAAAAGTAATTAAAAAATAAAATTAAAAATTAAAGGGTGACCTAATAGGTGATTTCATTGCATCTTTATTCTCCTATCTTTTGAACCGTTATAGACAAACCCTTGAAAGTTGCAAAGAATGTTCGTTACTATTTCTGTTATAAAATATATTTAAATTCTGTTAGAAATTAAAGGGTGTCCCATTAGTTGGTTTATTTTGATATATATATGGCCAAAGTTTTGAACTGTTATAGACAGACAGTTGAAATTTACAAAGAACCTGTATTGCTAAGTCCGCTAAAATAACAAGTGTAAAATATGAATTTGGAAATTAAAGGGTGTCCCAATAGTTTATGTAAAAGTAATATATATGGCCAAACTTTTCAACTGTTATAGATAGATAGATAGTTTAAATTAACCAATAACCTATATTGCTTAGTCGGCTATTACAACAAGTATAAAATTTGGATTAATAAATTAAAGGGTGTCCCCATTATTGATGTAATTTGACCATTATGTCCTCATCTTTGGAACCGTTATAGACAAACACTTGAAAAATAGACAGAATGTTCACTACTATGTCTGGTATAACAACAAGTATAAATATTTAAAATTGGAAATTAAAGGGTGTCCCAATAGTTGATGTAATTTGATGTATATGGACACAAAGTGAAAATTTAAAAAGAATCTGTATGATAAGGTCCTCTTTAAAAAGTATTTATATTAAAATTTGAATTTAAAGGGTGTCCCAATAGGTGACGTCATTTGATATATATGATCCTATCTTTTAAACAGTTATTGATAAACACTTAACAATTAGACAGAATGTCCATTACTATATCTGTTATAATAAGTATATTTTTTTAAAATTATAAATTACAGGGTGTCGCAATAGTTTATGTAATTTGATGTATATGACCAAACTTTTAAACCGTTACAGACAGACGGTTGAAATTTACAATGAACCTGTATTGCTACGACCGCTATAACTAATATAAAATTTGAATTCGGAAATTACAGGGTTTTGCAATAGTTACCGCCTTAAAGAAACATGATTTTAAGTTTGTCTGTTTTGAAGTCGGTTTTTTTGCAAAAATTATATTTAAATAAACTCTCTCTCCAGAGCAATGGCTTATATGAGAAGTGTTTTAATGATCTTTTACTGTCCTCCCATATGTGGTTTTTCAAAATGAAGTTCATGATTTCAAACAGAGTACGAAAATAAACAAAATGAAACGTTTGTTTTAGTTTTGTTCTTTGCAGTACGTAAAACAAAAACAAAATGACAACAATTGTTTCATATTTCTAGAAAAATTTATTGGCTTTTTTGTTACGGAATAACTATGATATTTATAAGTATTTTTTTAAACGCTTTTTATAGCTTATCAATCTTTAAATATATTATTTTCTTTGATAAGGTTTGTAATCTTTAAGAATTTTTAATGACATGACTTTTAATGAATCAATCAAATTAACAACTATGTAATTAATTATACAAACACAATTTACGGTAGAAAAAATACAATTAAAATTACAAGCGTTAAAAAATTTAAAATAAATTAGTAGAATATAATTTGAAGAGAAGGTAAAAACGAAAGTATATTCAATATTAATTCTTTACTGATATTTTAATTAGACGCAATTATATTTTTAATTTAATAATTTTAATAATTTTGGGTTTGATTTATTTGACGTTTAATTGATTGTGTTGCTGAACTCTTAAGGTCATTAATCAACAAAAATTTGTTTTGAAAAGTTGGGACTATAAAAGAAAATATTAAGAAAAACTGTTGAAGCTGGATTTTTTTTTTAAATCAGTAATTAAATTTTATAAAGTTCATTAATTTAATTTGTGATTGCTCAAGACAAAATAATTGTTCATTTCAAAAGGATACTAATGGTTAATTAATTCAGTTATTAAAAGAAATGTCAATAGCATCAGTATCAAATACGAGCGTAAAAGATGGATATGCAAAATCTAATACACACTTTCCCTTATTTTAAGATTTTAATCAAATGCTTTTCCCGTTACTGTATTAGAATGGAATTTTTCAACTTATTTTATAGAAAATATTTTATAAAAATTTTATAGAACATTTTTTGTAAAAGTTTTTGAGAAAAAGAAATTTTGTTGTAAAAATTTTATAGAAAATATTTAGTGGAGGTTGCCTTATCAAACAGATCTCGTATGTTCAACTATATGGATATGAAAAGAAAAGTTCATTCCGATTTCAAAAACAGGTAATAGTTGAAGAGAGTACTAGTTGCTTAGATGGATATGCCTCCTTCATACAATAGCAGATGGTATTTCCGAGACACAAAATGTATTCTGTAAAGCCAGCTCCGAGATTGCTACCATAGCTAACAGTTGCGGAAAATAAAAGTTGTATTTTTTTCCCGTTAGCAAGCATAAACTTAATAGCAAGCAGAGCCTTGGCAAAGTTAATTTCAACCCGAACACAGACGGACAGACTATTTATAAGGATCCAGAATATATGTACTTTATGGAGTCGGAAATGAATATTGTAGAAATTACACACGGAATTAAAAATTTATATGTACATATATATATACATCGGACGACTCAATTCGAGGCTGCGGGAAAAAAACCCCGCCTACCTATATATTTTTAACATTTTTTCCGGTTGTTTTTATTTTTTTCGGTTGTAATTATTCTTTTGTGCTTTTTTGTTTTTATAAATATTAGACCGCGACTAGTAGATCGCATGGAGAGCATACAGATCTCGGGGTATTAATAACCCCCTGCAAGGAGCGATTTTTGTTTGTTTTTGGGCTGGTAGAGTTTTTCTGCTTTGATTTGTATTAAAGGCCTTTATAGAAAGCAATACACATAGAGCACCCATATGATGCTTACTGGTAACCGGGAGCAGTTAAAAGGCACATGGGGGGGGTCAATATGAGGAATTTTTGTTAAGATTTTTTTGCTTTGGTCTGACCATTATAACTCAATATGTGCAGGAAGGCCCTAAATATAAAAAAAAATATTTTTAAATTTTAAAAAATTAAAAAAAAATTTTAAAAATATGTTACAAAAAATATTTGTACAGAAAAATTTTCGAAAAAAATTTTTCAAAAAATTTTCTAAAAAAAAAATTTCAAAAAATTTTCAAAAAAATTTACATAAAATTTTCGAAATATTTAAAAAGTTCTATATTTTTATGAAAATAAAAATCATGAGCGTAACATAACACATTTTTAATTCATACCAAAAATTTATATAGAGTAACATGTGTTTTTTAAATGCGTTTGATTCTTAAATAGATGAGATCTCTGGTTTAAAACCAATTCATCTAGATGCATTAAACAAATAGACAACATCAGGATACCGACTACAAACTGACAAAAATTGGTTCCGAGGTGGTGGTGTCAGCTTCACTTTCAAGTTGAGAGTATAATATCAAATATTGCACTATAATTTGTTTTCGTTAATATTATCTACGAAATTCGATTCAGTGTATAGATTGCCTTTTTTTTATTTTATTTTTTTATATTGAATAACATTTTTTGTAATTCCATGCCACTGTGTTTGGTTTAAAAACACATTAAAGCAACTTTCTTTACAGTTTTATTATGATTTCAGTAACTTCTAGATAGTATTGTTCAAACATTTCTTTTTACACAACTTTTACTCTTAATTGAGTATAATTTACTTTAGTTACTTGCAATATGTAAGCAAGAATTATGAAGGTATATTTTTTAAATTTTTTATGTTGAAAGAAAAACTTTCGAAATTGAAAACTTTCCATCATCAATCAGTCGTGTTAAAAAATTCACTTTTTTCTGAAAATATATATACGAGGGTTATCAATTTATTAATTTGCAAAATATTACAAAAATGGAATGGACTTAAAAGACAACATAAATTATAATTAGAGTGTGTGAGTACGAATGTGATGGTAATTTGCTGAAATTTTATGCCTCTCGTTTGTGGCTGCTAAATGAATGGATGGAGAGAGGAATGAATGAAAGTGTGAGTAAATAAATGATTGAATGAATGAATAAATTAAAGAAGATAATTTATTGTTTCTTTTCTGATTTTTTTTTTCTTGTTGCTGCTGCTGCTGTTTATTATAAAACATAATATTTTATGATTAATTTGCTGTTTAAAATTCCTAGTCTTTATTATTTTATTATTGTATTTGTTTATTGTTGTTGTAGCCCCATATTTTAAATTTACATAGAAATATTATATACCTTCCAACATAAGTACTCTTATACCTCTAAAAGGAAATGTATCTGTGTGTGCTAAATTTATTGTAATTTTATTCCAAACATAATTTTTAAAGTATATTTTATTCTTCTTTTTCTTTATATTTTAGAATATACTTAGTTCTCACACTCTTTCTCCTTTTTTTCTTTTGTTGTATTTGCAGGTAGGACAAGAAACTAGACGAAAGTTAAAAACATTATTTTAATTTTTAAGCTGGTTATTGCTTGCGAAGAAGTGATTCTTGTTTAACAATTCAGGACTTCCTCGAACAACTGCAAACATGAAGGCAACATAATCACGAGTGTATTGCTTGCTTAACCTTTATTTGTCACAAGGTAACAGAAAAGTATGTAAATGAAAAATATACATGATTTGAATTAGATTTTATAACTCTATATGTCTAAAAAAATTATATGTGATTTATTAATGGATAAGCCAATGAGAAAAATTTCATCCAGTATTTTGACGCTTTAACGCAAAAGGCTGATATTAGGTCTGTTCAGTAACTTTCCTATCAGAAACTAGCAACGCCAGAATAAAGCTAATATTTGCAAAATTACTCTCCAAAATCTGAAGAAGTAAACTAATTTGCTAATTAAGCCATTAGCAAAAATTAGCAAATAACTGAGGGTGGTGTCATACACCTTTTCCAAAAACACATTTTTTAAACTAAAGTGCGAGCAGCTGCTTGACTAATTCATGCTATTAAAAATTTTTCTAGCAAAAACTTTCAAGTAATTCTTTATCTCTCATATTTGAAGGCTCTTTTTAACATCTCTTTTCCAACTAGTAGCAATTAGTAACAAATTTTAGTTGCTGAACAGACCTATTGTGTGCAGTTTTCTTTTCATTTAAAATTATAATGTCCTATAGAAAATAAATGCACTGTAAAAGTAGGAGTCTTAAAATTTAGTAAAACGGAAAATTCATAGAGAATGGCAATCAAAGAGGTCTCCGCAACTCAAAAGAAGACTTAAAGAACGTATGAACTGGCTAAGATAGATGCTGGAATTTCGAAGAGTAGCATCCCTGAAAAACTGTTTGGGAGACCTAGACGCAACTCCTCAATCAGATTATTCATTATGGCGCGCTTGTAAAAATCTTAAAAGGCCTGTCTAACGTAAACCTCCCTTGCGAACTTCATCTGAAGGCTGGCCAAGGAGTGATACCGAAAAAGGCAATTTATTTCCTGGACATTTGAAAAGGGTTTTTAACCCAAATATATCGACTGATGTAGTTGAGTTGCCAATTGTCTAGGCTAGTGCTGTAGTACTGCTTAGATCTGAATTTGGTGATATTGAAAAGGCAATAACGGATTTAAACACAAAACAGCCCCTGGCGTTGATAAAACCAGTAACAAGATGTTATTTGAGTTGCCTCGTATAGGTCGCAGAATTATTCTTTTTATTTTTAATGCCATTTTACGTCTTGAGTTCTTTCGCATAGAGAGGAAGGTGTCCTTGATTACCATGATTCCTAAACCAAGAAAAGACCACACAAAAATTGAATCATACAGACCTATAAGCCTTTTATAACTATAATATGTCAAAGCTATTTGAGAGGATGTTAATAACTAAGCTGAACCCTATTCTAAGCGACAAACGATGTATTCTAAACCATCAATTCGGCTTCAGGAAAAAACATCGTACGATCGCAAAAACTCACAGGTTAGTCAATGTTGTTAAGAAGACATTTCAAGAGAGAAAATACTGCTCTGCGCTTTTTATCGACTTTCTCAAGCATTCGATAAGGTATGGCATGAAGGCCCAATATATAAGCTAAAACTGAATTTGCCCGTAAACCTATATAAGCTGCTAGTTAGTTGTTTAACCGAACGAAAATTTATTGTGAAAGAAGGAGATTTTTTGAGCTCACCCCAGCCAATCGAAGCCGGAGTTCCCCAAGGTTGTATATTGGGGCCCTTTTTATACTTATTGTATACTTCAGACATGCCAACTAGTAACCGAGTCCACTCATCGACATTTGCTGACGACACAGCTTTTTTAAGCATTCACGAAAGACCCGAAGTAGCATCACGATATTTACAAGACCACATATCCAATTTAGAAAAATGGTTGAAGAAATGGAGAATAAAAGTGAATGAACAAAAATGTACTCACATAAGTTTCACACAGCGTAGATAATCTTGCCCGCCTATTCGGATAAGTAACCAAACGATACCTCAGCTTTCTGACGTCAAATAACTCGGCATACATCTTGACCGGCGCCTTACATGGAAACGCCACATACAAACGAAGTTAACACAAATGAAGTTGAAATGAGTCTACCTAAACTGGCTAATTGGCAGAAATTCTCCTCTCGCTTTAGATTGCAAGCTTCTATTACACAAGTCAATTCTAAAACAAATTTGGTGTTATGGTATTCAATTATGAGGCACTGCCTCAGCTAGCAATGTTGAAAAAATTCAAAGGCGTCATAATAAGATGCTTCGTATGATTACATCTGCTCAGTTAAAGCAGAAATAGCGAAACTTGCCATAAGGCATTTAAAAAAGCTTGCTACTCATGCGAATCCGCTGGCCCGTAACATACTAAATGAACCTGCTTATATTCGACTAAGAAGGAGGGACACTGCTTCTCTCATCCGTATATCAGAGGGATAACCCGCAAATTACAGTAACCGTGAAACATACATTTTTTTTGTCGAGCACTGGTTGGATTAACATGTATAATATTTTTAGACTTAAGATATGAGTAATTATTGATGGTTCAAAATATATTGAAGATACAATAAATAAAAAATCCATACAAAAAAAAAAAATTTGTATGGATTATTTTTAAAGCACAATTGCACCAAATATTGTTAGGGCGCACATGACGCACACTGTAACCAAATGGATAAAAATAAAAAAAATAAATGACGCGCTTTAAATAATTTGTTTGTATTTGGAAATAAATACTCTAAATGAGAAATATACAAAAATTTTTTTTTAATTTCTTCTGACTTCGATACAGGGTGCTCTCGAAATAACGCAAATCGAAAATTAAAAGTTTCCATACAAAAATGTGTATTTTCAAGTGAAATTCCACAAGCTGTTATTCTAATAATTTTAAATATAATCTTGCACAAATTTGGAGTATTTTTAAAACAGGAAATATTATAAAAAAAAACAAGATTCAATTTTGGTTTGTTTCGATTCCTTTTTTCAATGTTCTGTTGACTTAAAACAAGTGCTTTTTTCAAAAATGTTTATGCTTGGTTTTAAAAAATTTTAAGGTGAATAAATAAAAAAGGCCGCAGAAGACAGGCCTGTACGTTTTGAAAAAAGTTAAAACATAAGGTCTATAAATATAATAAAAAAAACTCTGCGCCTATTTGCGCTTTTTTCAAAAATTGTGATTTTAGTTATGGGTCATTCCATTTCAAATCAACAAAAAAAAATTATTTTTCAATTTATCATTTCAGATTATATCGAAATTTTTTATGTATATTCTGTGACGCCCAGAATCCATATATATATTTAAAAAAATTCGATCATTTACATTTCTTTGGCTATAAATATATATATTCTAAATTTTATTAAAACATTTGGGCAATTTTTAATTGTGAAAAATCGTCCAAAAATATAAAAATTAAAAAAAAAATTTTTTTGGGTTACTTTTTATATGAAATATTAATTAATTTTGTATGAAGATTTCTTGGGCTATTTTCCATTTATGCTTTTGGGCGATTTTTCATAGGGTCATTTCGCATGCAGCCTATTAAGACACACCATACCTATTACAACTGGCTGACCAACTTGCATTCGAAGTATTTTATAAAACGGACCTGAGATTTTTTAATGATAAGGGGGACTTTGGGGCATTTGCAGTTGGATAGGATTAAGTAGGGATAAAATTAAATTCATTATTTCAATACTGAGTGATAGAGTAAGCTTTTTAAGCTTTTACAATAAAGGGTTAATTAATTAAAAAAAAATAATATCCATGGTGTATAGCATTTTTTCTTTTGTCACAAGTGCTGCTGCTTGTCATTGTCACAACTAATATACATACATATTCATTCACGTTTTCCATAGAATTTTTTATTTCATATGCAGAAAATTAATTATTCATAAATTCGTGTAATTGTGTATAACTTGCAACACAAGGAGTATTTTGGTAGCTCTGTGAGTTCTTTAGGTGATTCATAAATTCGATGCTATTGCTGAGTGCTGGATTCTGCTTTTGTTATAGTTGTTATTTATAAAACAACTGCTACACTGTTCATTAATAAATTTATATCAGGCTCTCGATTATTGCATATTTGAGAGGTCTTTCACCGAGCATAAGTCAGATAAAATTATTTAGAGGAGCGATTAAAAAGTTTGTGTAAAATCTTAATCACTGCAGCTATAAAAGCATAATTTTTTGTTTTTTAATCATTTATTCAATTTTGCAGCTGTTTGCTTACTGTTTTATAAAAATACTACGTAATTTCCGTATTTACGTAGTACTGTTTTTCTTCTGAATAATACTTAATCAGGGGTACCACAAGGCCCTCCTCTTTCTCCTATCGATTATCTTAATTTTTTAAATAACCTTCTTTGCCAAACTTGCAACGCTATCTGTTCTTTTGCAGATGATAGCAGCTTTTGCCATTCATATTGAGAGATAAGAGACAAAAAATAAATTATACGCTTAGTTATAATCTTGTCATAATCATTGAATGTGGTCGAATTTAATGCTCATAAGACTTAATGTTGTATGCCTACTCACAGACGTGTGTTTAATAATGATGCCTCGTCTGCAGCTACAGGTGATGTAGGTATTAAACTCTTGATGTTCTTCGCCTGAAAATCCAGTTCAGTATCCATATCCGATGAACGAAATTCATTTTTCTAGTCTCGAAAAAAGCTTTCCAGTGCCTTAGTAAAAAATACTGCCCGTTCGTTAAAGGAAAAAACGATATTTTTAAGAAAATTTATTTGTTTGAGTAAAAAGGTGGAATACAAGTTAAAAAATCCGTAGTGGCCGACACTCAATTTTATCATACCCAATGGAAACAAATATTTTTATGGATATCTATATATATAAAGCATAAGATGTGTTTGTTTGTATGTTTATTTGTCGAATACTCTAGAAAAATATAGGCTGGATGGGGACAGTGATCGTGGTATCCCTCATATAAAGTGAAAAATAATATCCTGTATCTAGAGAACTGAATTAGGTAGCACCTGGAACTTCGCACCAGTAACCCCCACATTAACGTACATAGTCAAGCTAAAGACATGCTGAATTGGAATAGTGGGAGTGGTACCTCCCATACAAAGTAGAACATTATTATCGTGTTCGTGGTGATCTACAATAGATAAAGCCTTGAAGCTTTGTACGACTAACATCCTCATGCTAATCCGCATAGTCTACCAAAATACAAACTGCATTGGGGCAGTGGGTGTGGTACCTCTGATACAAAGTGAAAAATTATTATCGTGTACCTGAAAAACTACAATAGGTATAGTCTTGAAACTTTGCTCAAGTAACCCTCAGAGTGCATTGTCTAGCAAAATGCAGACTGGATTAAGATAGTGGGAGTAGTACCTCCCATAAAAAGTAAAAAAAATATTATCGTGTTAATACGTATAATGTAGCAAAAAAACTGTTTGGATGGAAACAGTACCTTGCATATAAACTAAAACATTTTAGATGTGATTATAGCGTGCTTTTTCAAGTTAAAGGTTGCCCATACTTTTCTTCCAAGTATTTTATGCATGGACACCACTTTAAGGCCATCACAAAGCATTTACTGATATTCATGGTAGTTTTTTTTAAGAAGTTCTTAATATTCATGCATTTCCTTTAAATATACCGAATGGGCAACGGGGACCGATATCAATTCGTTAACATTGTGGAAAAAACGCCTTTTCAACTAAATGCTTCTCACGAAGTCTGGAGGCTAAGAATTCGGATACATCCTTTGGAAGATGGAAATCTCTAATTACATCATTTATTTCGCTCTGGTTAAACACTTCGGGTTTTCTGAAATCTGTTGTGAAATCATTTGTGAAATCTGAGTCATCTGGGTCGGACGATATGACGTTTTCTAGTGCTTTTGGGGCGGTAGGAATCGGTATTTTTTTTTTTTTCAGAAAACATAATTATTGTTTGCCTCTACTTCCACAGATATAACAAAAGTTATTCGGATTGTTCACACAATGTCTTCTTTTCATATGTATACGTTCTAGAACACTAAAAATACGCTTTGCTGAGAAATCTAATATTAACCAGTGTTGCCAAATTTCATTTAATTTTATAAAAATCAATTCATTTCAAAATTTTGCCTAACATGGCAAGATATAATCTCTTCTTTTTAAGATATAATCTTTTCTTCTTATATCCTCTGACTCTAAGTGGAGCATAGGTCCTCAACAAAATTTCACTATTTATCCCGATCTCTTGCCATATTTTCCACTTCATTGAAAGAAATTCCTTGCTGTTGCATATCTTTTTCTACAGTTCGTTTCCACGTTTGTCTTGGCCTTCCTCGAGCTCTCGTGCCTTGTGGGCTCCACAGGAGCGCCTGTCTAAAAATTTCAGTAGGCTGTTTCCGCAGGGTGTATCCTATCCTATCCAGCTCCATTTCCTCTCTTTTATCTCTAGACAGCTTTTTTTTTCT